>JAAGKR010001998.1:0-90291 GCA_011419295.1 Clarias macrocephalus | reverse complement strand
ACTTTTACTGAATGTCTTACACAATTTCTATATATAAAAAAAAAAATATATATATATATATATATATATTTTTTTTTCTATATATATATATATATATACACAATATAATATATATATATATGGCAGGATGAATTAGCAAAGGATTAGAGCCTGACCACCCCCCACCTTCTTTTGTTTTTTTGTAGACCATCTCTTTGGGATATTGTATCTATGTGATGGCTTGTTTGGTGATATGTAGCTCCCCGCATCTGCAGGTATGGCACTTGAAGCGAGGCTAATGGGACTGGCAGTGACTCTGCTAGTTCCTTCAGCACAGTCGGAAATCAATAGTGCTTTTATGGCCTTACATAAATTCTAACACATGCAGTCTAGGCTGCTAAGAAGATACATGAGTTATCCAGGGGATATTTCAAAGTATCTCTAGGATGACCAGTATTTGTCATCTGAATTTCAAAACAAGGTATAAAACACTGAGTTAGAAGGCACAGGGTAGAACAAATTCAAGAAATGCAAGGGGTGGAAAACAATTTGTGATAAAGAGTTAAATAAAAAAAAAAATTAAAAATTAAAAAAGCATATATGGTTGCATATATTGTGGCTTTTGCCAGTGATGAAAATTTAGTAGTGTTAAAACAGGGATTGAAATGGATTTATATGGGGTTATGTTAAAATTTTGTATATATACACATCTCTTCATAAGAGGCCACAGATTTTTAAAACAAATTTGGAAGAAAATCATGGAAAGCTATCATTCAGTGCATGCATAATTCAATCCAAACTTTTTATAGACCACTTTTGCATACATTATTTAAAATGAAAGAAAGAAAAAATGGAAATAAATAAATATGGCACAAACTCAGCACTGCCTTGAAAAGTCTCTACCAAAACTTAGTGACCAGGTAAAGAAGGCATCAAGAAGGAACCAAGAGATTTAGGGATATCCTCAATATGATAACACTATCATGCTTCAGTAGGGATGTCATTTTTATAGTGATGAGTAGTATTAGGTAGCACTTTGCTTCAAAACCTACAAGACCAAATAAAACTTTCCATGCCTTTTGGCAAACTCCAAGAAGCATTTTATTTGGCGTGCCACTCTTCCATATAACTCAGCTCTGTGGAGTGTCTGGATTCTGGCTGTCCTGTAGTATTTCACACGTTCCTCATTGCTATCAGCAATATCCTGCATGATAGATTTGGAAAGCGTCAGCATCAGTCATTTGGCTTCAGCAGGACCACAGTGGGTCAGATGTCTACAAAGTTGTGATTTCCATTTCCTTTGGCGTTAGTCTTGGCCTCTTGATTGTGTCCTTAACATCCAGTCACCGACTTACCTATACTATTACATTTTTCTTTTTAAACATTTTATTTACTGTCACAGACCATAAATATTCTCACCCCTGCTGTTGAATGAGGAATATATTAGCGCCAAGTCAGAAATGAGACTTTATGATGAATGTCATCTTTAAAATGCCCCACGAGCAATGATGGCTACTAATAATTTGCTTCCGTGATATCTGACCCACTGTGGTCTTGCTGAAGCCAAATGACTGATGCTGATGCTTTCCAAATCTATCATGCAGGATATTGCTGATCGTAATGAGGAACGTGTGAAATACTACAGAGACATCTGGATTTACGAGTTTGGGCCACACTCCATAGTAAACAAAAATCTTGCAGGGACTTTACAAAACTCTAAAGGCTCGGCCTAACAAAATGCTTAGTCAGAGAACTTCCGCAATGATGCACCAAATGGCATTTAGAGCAAACAACAGGGTTTTGTTTAGCGTTTAATGGGGCTTTGTTGCTGATTGCTTAATTTCGCAGCTAATTACATAGTTAACAAATGAAGGGGTTTTATTCATAGCCTGGGAAAAGGCAAGGAATAAAAATTATCTGGTCTTAAAGAGCGAACAAAAGGAAGTCAAAGATGGCAAATATATGTGCTATATATATATTTTTTTAAATATTGAGTATTGTGTATTATTGAAACATTGGAAAGTAGTTTTCCTTTATTTATTTATTTATTTATTTATTTATTTAATTATTATTATTATTATTATTATTATTATTATTATTATTATTATTATTATTTGTGCTGTTTATTATCCTTCTCTGCTTTCCACAATTTTACCTGATTTCTTTTCATTTTACTGCTAACAGTTAAAATGTCATGGCTGACACTTTTGGTTACAAGCATCCAATAATTCAAAACCAATTAACTAACAACAAAACAGAGTATCTAGGATTACCTCATGATTTTTTTTTTGTACGTTCAGCCTCAGTAGATTAAATGCCATGGCATGTCAGTCATGTTCCTACAATCATGTGTAAATGTTAGTGCGCCCTCTCTAATTTATATGTTTTTTTTTTTATATATAAAAAAGTGTATGTATGTGGGGGGTGAAGGAGTGTGGTGGTGGTGGTGGGGGTAATTAGGTGTCACATGAATAGCTGGAAGATACATGTGCCCAGGGTGCTGCCTATTTAGAATGTCTCATCAATAGGCTAGGTCTTGCTAAAAACTAAATTAATTGAGCACAATTAATACCATAAAAATCTGTTTTTTATTCTCATAGAATTTGGGTTTTATACTGTATTTACTGGGCAGTGAATTGAGGGATTGGAAGAAATCCTGATTCATCTCAGATATCTTTTATTTTCTATACAGTAGATGGATATACAAAAGCTTTTAAAAAGGAAACATTTTCAAGATTGTTCTAGAATAGTTATTTATATTAGTTTATAAAGTATAGTTTATAATAAAATTTACAGTATTCAGTAAAAAAAAAAAATTCTTCCTCCCTGCATTGCCAAAAGAATCCTAACATCCAGCTAGAAAAATGTATTCAATATGTACCAATTTCATGTATACTGTAGCTTTTATTAGTCGTAGTGTATATATATATATATATATATACTGTATTCACATATACTGTATTCATATATACACACATTATTTTTTGTGTTCATTATTTTCATAATTTTTTATCCATTTGCCTTCTTTGCTAGCTCTAGTTATGGCTTAAAAGGTATATATATTTTGATACTATTGGAAAAACCCAGAAGCCTCTTTTCTGCTGATGTGGAACAGGCCTTGCTGGCACTCCCACAACATTAATTAATACTTCTCCTCATGATGGATCGTCCCTGCTTTACCTCATTCATCACTTCCTGGAACAGCCTGCAACTGAAAAGCAGCTCTGGCCAGCTCTCTCACTGCAATCTCACAAAGACCCCCCCCCCCCCCTTTTTTTTTTCTTTTTTCTTTTTTGTCTGAATGGCAGTGCTGTAAACATCACAGGGGTGATCTTAGATTCCCCCAAGACAAACACGCTCATTATCCTAATACAGATTAATCTTGAACAATAGAGACCATTTGTCATTGCCTGTCAAAACATAGTGCTCCTGTGTTACGCTATATATCAGAGTTAGGGTTCCTGTTGCTCAGTGTCAAAATCTCACAAATAACAACAATGTGCTTGTGCAGGATATGATCGCACAGTTTGTGGCCTTGCCATTGCCATCCTTTCATAACAGATAGAAATTGAATTCAGGCAGGGAATGACATAGAGATTTTATTGTTGCAATCTACAGCTGCTTATGGGAGCTGATGCCGTTATACCAAACTAATCTCAGACAAAATGTAGTTAAGACGAGAGCAGAGTTTATATGAACTAATTCATTTGTGGAAAGAGCCAGGGCGAGAGTGAGAGCGAGAAAGGGGAGGAAGGGAGGAACACTGACCCTACTTTTGCTGTAGGTCCCTGCACATATCTTAGAAATGTTTCCTATCCATCACCTTCCATTAATTTCCACTGTCTTTTGCGATTTACAAACGGAGCTATCTGCAACCATCCATTAAACCTTCTGGGGGTGGCTTGAAACATGTAGGCACTCATACACTCATTCAGATACTATGAACAATCTGGAAGTTTGTGTCTACACTGCATGTATTTGGACAGTGGGAGGAAACTGGAATACCCAGAGGAAACCTTGAAGTGCATTACCAGCTGGAAATTATTTACTAAAAGGCGATTTCTCAAATGTTTCATTGTAAACATTAAAGTTATTTTTTTACTAGCTCTACTTCTGACTTTGATGTAACATGCCTTTGTACCTAAACTTCTTTTTTCATTTTTTTGGTTAAAAATCAATAAGGTGGAACTACGGATTGCGAGTGACCTGGTTTGGTCAAGACGACCAAAAAATTTTAATAAATTTTGACTTGAAAAATGAGCAAGTCTTGATATATGAGTAGCAAGTACGAGTGGTATACCAAGTATCATAGAGTATCATGTAGCACACATGCGCTTCTTGTTTTAATGCTGAGAGTAATGTGATCACAACTGAGCCAATGGTTCTTCTCTGTCTTGTGCTGCAGAATTGTGGGTAATCGTCTCCTATGCTCTGTCTCAGTGTGAGTGCGTCACTCATATAGCATGTGTACTGTTTACTATAACACTGTGACCACATGTGCGCGTAAAGCATTTTTCATTTTGTGTTTGTGTATGTGTGTGTGTCACACATTTCAGTTTGCCAAGTATAGACTCACAAGTGCGCTTGTGTGAGGGTGAGTCTCTATTCGGTAAACTGGTGTGTGTGTGCATGTGTGTGCGTGAAAGTCATCCTCAGCCTCTGTGTGTGTGCATGAAAGTCACAGCAGCCTCCTTCCCCTGGTCTCATCACTACAGCCACAATTCTTTTCAAAGGTAAAGCACAGGTTAATTTGTTTTAGTTTTACTTTGTATTTTGTATGAATTATTTTTATATAAATATTTTTGGGTTGTGGAATAAATATTTTTGGGTTGTGGAAGGGTCATTCACTTTGATATACGAGTGTTTTAATATACAAGCACGCTTCCGGAATGAATTATACTCGCAATCCAAGTTTCCACTGTACTGCCCTTGTGCTAATTAACAATTAAAAAATAACCTTAAGTTAAACAATATTTTAAACAGAAGTATTTTGAGCTCATATTTCTCCTTCTGAATCTAACAAACAATTTGACAATTTTCTTGTTTTAATGATTTTTCAGTCCATACACCCCATGACATCACCTCTGAGCTTGCGAGAAAATGTAGTCAAATTGTTTCAATTAAAAAGCTTGAGACAAGTCTGCCAACGATGAGTGTTTAGCACTGGCAGTGCTGTATAGATCCTCCTCACCTCAGCGACTGGAGAAGTAATGCATCACCCTTATGTTTACCAAGCCCTTTTTCTGCCAACCTATAGGATTCATATGTGAAATTAATATGCAGAACTGCTGGTCTCTGAGGCTGTCTTGTTTGAGAAGCACAGGTGTCTTTGTGTTTGCCTGTGACATGATGGAATGCTTGTGTAGGTTTTTTTTTCTTCTGTTTGTTCTGTTTTTTAAATTGCAAAGTAAGATATGATTTAGGGGTGGCAGCTTTGGCTAGGGCTGTATTAAAGTTTAGCAGGGAACATGAGCCTCGGGGGGCTGAGCTTGTCATAAAGGAAATAGCATGGGTATTTAAAGTGTTAGGTATCACACTGCATGCTAAATATTCTCTCAAAGTTACTAAATTTTTCAGCCAGGAAAGTGTACTTAAAGTGCAACTAAAGGTTACTAAGAACATTATAATATAATGATCATTGACTCATTATATATGACATAGTGTATAAGTCATTTAAACAACATAAAATTTAAATCCCCACCCCAATTTATATCACAATTTTCACTCTATAAAACTTCTTCAGTATTAAATTAAAGTCATTAGTATGGCAGGTTTTGTTTGTGAAATGGTTATTATGCATGCACAAAGTTTTATACATAATCTTTCTAAAAAAAAAAAAAATACAATCAATACTAGACATTTACAACTGATGTGATATGCTTAAAAAGATGCAAATCAGGGGAAAAATGGTGCACTGGTTTGATTAAAGGGTAATTGTTTTGCTATTTTAGATAATAACCCATCTAAAGGTCATAGTGGTGGCACAGTGGTGTAGCGGTTAGCACTTTCACCTTGGTCTGGGTTCAATTCCCTCCTCGGGTCTGTATGCATAGAGTTTGCATATTCTTTCTGTGCTTGGTTTCCTCCCACAGTCCAAAGACATACAGATTAGGCTAATTGGTGTCCCCAAATTGTCTGTAGTTTGTAAATGTTGACTGGAGGTCCTACCATGAAAATAAATAAAATGGTCACCATTGGCGTTCATGGTTGCAAGTTGAACTACAGAGGTTCCTAGATGGATGGATAAAGGTCATATTTATCAGTTTAAACTTAGCTTAGTTGTACAGTTAAGAATAGTAAAGATGTACAGTACTCAACTGATGAAACGCGATTAAATCATGTTTATTATGATGATCTTACAACAACATGATATAACATAAATGAGTAGAGTTTTATAATCTGCTCCATTCAAAATAAAAAAGACAAGCTGATAACATTTTTATCAACTACAAAACATTAACAATATGATTGTAATATATTTTTTAGGATTACCGCACTTGCTTAGTCCGGTTGGTTCGAATGGTTACTTAACTAAATTTAGACTACTCAGATAAAATGGTACTGAGAAAAAAAAATGTTCAGAACAGATCCCATCTTTTTTGAGATTACACTTCTTTGTAGATGTACAGCGCTGTGTTGAAAGGATGTTCAGTAACAGCAAAGGACAGGCTTTATGATTAAATCAGCAGTTCTTAAGTACAAATATATGGTGTTTGGATGTGTTTATCTACTGAAGCAAGACTGAGCCTCGGTCATAAAATGTAGGACATGAGCCTAGTCAAGCAGACACATGAGATCAGGATTGAATCCAGAAGTTTAAAGCTGTAATACAGTAACACTAACCCTGCCCCAGATCTTATCTCCTAAGCCAGTGTCTGATTAAGGTTAAAAAAATTACTTCATGTCCTGTATATGTAATCATTACTGCCCAGCCACTGCATGCAGTGCCGGTCCTATGCCCGGTTAGAAAATGGGAGAGTTGCATCAGGAAGGGCATCTGTTATAAAAACCTGGTCCGCTGTGGCAACCTCTTGACGGGAACAGCCAAACGAAAGTTTTAGGAAAAATACGTATCTAAAGACATCTTTTCCTTTATATCAGGATTTTGATTTTAAAAAGTACTAGAAAGAAATTCCCTCTTGATTTATAATTTCTATTGATTTTATGTGATGTCACTTTGTTAGATATTTTTCCACTAACAAATTATTTTCAAAATTTACTTAATATGTCTAGTCAATACCCTAGTATAACTCTTTATTTTGTGCTTGACATTTTCACTATGTTTTTTTTTTTTCTGTGCAGCCCAAGATCTTACTACAACAGTGTTCACTGTCATATACAGTGTTCCTCCTGTTAGTTCAAGCCAATTATCCACTGGTTTCTCTCTGACCTCCTCCACTGTGCCAATTAACACACATGACCCTTCTGTCCTTTTTCACCATGCTGGACCTCTCATGAAATGAGAATCGGAGAACAGACGCATGCACACACACACACACACACACACACACACTGATCTATTAAAGCCCTCAGCAGCAGGTGCTAGGCAGTAGTCTCCTATTCATTTTGCATTTAAACATTTAATAAGAGGCCTGATTTGTTTAGAGCTCATGCAGAGGAGAAGGACCCACTGGTTGTTGTGATATGGGCTATTCAGAGCTATAAAAAGTGGAGTTGAATATGACTAAATATTAATCCTTTAATATGAAATGCAGTAATAATAATGAGTGGCACATGTTTTGTCCTGGGCTCGTCTGCTATACAGTATACTGGCATGCTTATTTAGTAGAGGCATGGTGTTTAGTGCATAAAAGTAAGGTAGGTAATATGCAACAAGGCAAAAATTGTCAAAAACTGTCAAGTTGTTAAATACTGGCGTTTATTAAACAGCCAGATCCATACATATTGGAATAAAGATGTGTGTTTTTTGTTTGCTTTTTTTTTTTTTTTTTTTGGAATTCAAGGTGTTTGGCAAAAGTGTGGTATTAACCATTCAAGAATTACAGCCATTTTCATACACACACCCCATGAATCATAAATAATGGAACAAACTAACATAAATACAACCAGAATGATTGTCTTCAATACTTTGGAAAAAATCTTTTCCAGTCAGTGATTACCTGCAATCTGGATCCTATAAACCTTTAGGTGCTCCTAGTTTTTGAGTCTTTCCGCCTTCAGTCTTGTCTTTATTAAGTATAAAGAATGCTCTACTGGATTGAGACCAGATGACTGTCTTGTCCCGTAAAGAACATTTCCATTGCATTGCTTTTGGGTAGCTTTCACTATATGTTTTGGGTCATTATTCATCTGAGTCTCATTTCAAATTCAAATGTGATGGTTTACAGAGACCAAGTCAGTTGTTACCTCAAGACACAAAGGTCAGCTGTTCTAGAATAGCTCTTGCAAGAACAGTATTGTCAAGAGCATTTAAACAACCCATCAAGCACCATGATGAAACTGGCTTTCATGGACACCTTCCCAGGAAGCAAGACCAAAACTTACCTCTGCTGCATAGATATGCTGCATAATTACAAGCTGCTGCAGAAAAATCACCAGTTGACAACACCTCAGATTAGAACTGTTAAGAAGGCTCTATAGAGCATAAATTCAAATAATTGTTCAAAGGAGATTATTAATGTAAATATTTTGGACGCCTTCAGAATTGTTTTAGAATGTAGAAATAAACAACAACAACAAAAAAAAAGGAATTAGGTGTGGTCAAACTTTGGGTGGATAGTGTAATGCGCACACGCACACACGCACGCGCGCACACACACACACACACACACACACACACACACACACACACACACACACACACACACACACACACACACACACACACACACACACACTTTCTGCCACTAATTAATTTGGGATTCAGAGATAAGGAAGCAGCATCTAGCTTATCAGAAGCATTAATTATAAAACAAATTATAAACAAAACATTCACAACACAAGCTGTAAGCATAAACTATTGTTTTGCTCTAAACTATTGTTATGTTTTCTTTGCAACAAATTAACAAAGCTTTGCTATTGTTTCATAAATTTGACATTTAAAAATCAAATCAAATGTATAATGTCATGTATCATACAGCCAGTGAACAGATTATAATTTCATGGTCTTTATTTAGATTTTTCATGGAATTATTAACACTTTAGTGTTCTGCTCAACTTTTTGGTAAAAAAAAAAAAAACAAACAAAAAAAACCCATTGTGAGTCACTGTATCGTAATGAATGTGTTGAACTTAACCTGATTGGACCATGTCTACCACTTGGTTGACGTATGCTATGACACTGTGTCTTTAAATTGAGCTTTTTTATTGAATATTAGATTACCACAAGAAAAAATATAGTTCCCTTTCAAAAGCTTCACTTAATGCTGCGTGAAAACGCTATGGGAACATAAAGAGTTATAAATAGAAGAGTTATACATAGGAGTGAACCGGAAACATCCACTGATCTTTTTGTCTTCAGGACCGCTTTGTGTTTTGCGTGTGTGTGTGCAAGCTGATAACGAAAGGAAAAGGAAAATAACTCATTAACTCACTGATATGGCAGAGTTGGTTAAGAGATGCGTGCCTCCGTGTGATAGATCTCTTTCGGAGGACGATCTCCACGAATTTTGTTTTGAGTGCTTGGGGGAAGAACACGCTTGCCTCGGGCTTCAGGGAGATTCAGGGAGTAGTGCGATCTTCTCCCTATTAAGGTGCCTCGCACATTCCTGGGGCTCGCGTGTTGATCTGGCAGACGCGCACAAGACGGAATTTCCCCTTTCTCTCACGCTCTCTCCGGATCAGGAAGTTTTAGTGTCCGCTTCTCAAGCGCGCTCTGGCACTTCTTGTGAAGGGGCGGAAAAGTCTTCCTCTCTTGCTTCTATGGAAGTAGCCTCCTCACAACGCTCCTCCAGTGTTGACAGAGCGTTTGAGGAATTATTGGAAGTTATAACGCGTGCGATCGAGCGGTTGCATATCGACTGGCCGCAGAAGTGAGATTCCCCCAAGCGCTCAAAATTAGATGACAAGTTTCTGTCGGGTGGCCGGGGGAAGGGGCCTCAACGTCTCTCTCTCCCCTTCTTTGGTGACCTCCATGAGGAGTTAACTTTTTCATGGGCAAGCCATACTCATTGCGTGTTTTTGTGCCATTGACTTCGACTTATTTAAATATCATTGATGCAAAAGCGTGCGGTTATATGATGATGCCCCAGATAGAAGAGACGCTTGTGGGCTATCTCTCTCCTGGGACATCATCCTCCCTGAAAAAGCCCACACTCCCCTCTAAGACGTGGAGATTGACATCTGCTTTGTTGGGGAAAGCTTCTCAGGCAGCGGGTCAGGCAGGTGGTAGCACCGGTAGGGCTATTGATGAGAGGGCATTTGCAGAGCTACGCTGAGCCACAGATCTGTCTCTCCATGCAACCAAGCAGACGGCCTGTGCTGTTGGCTGTTCTCTGGCTGCCATGGTATCCACGGAGAGGCATCTGTGGCTGAACCTCACGGGCATCAAGGATAGGGATCGTGCTGTCTTCCTTGATGCCGCCGTCTTGCCTTCCAGCCCTTATGGCGGCGGTTTTGCCTGGGGTGGGGCTCGCCGCTGTTCTCAATCTGCCTCAAAAAGACCGGACCTGAGGAGCTTCATCTCTACAAAGAGGAAGTCCTAAGGCTCGTGCGCCCAGGGCCGTGGGGGTGTCTCCCCCCAGGGAGGGGCACCTGGATTTCCTTCACAGAATAGGGTCTCCTCCCTGGCACTCCCAGGAGGCCGGTGTTCAAACCCCGCCACCACTGGTGTTTCGTGGAGCAACGGTCTCCAACGAAATGTTGGGTGTTCGGTCATCTCCTGCCACACTTCAGGATTCCAAACATCTAACACACACCCCATCCAGCAGAAGTGTCAAAACTCGTGCCCCTTTCAGAGAAGCTGGCAGCATGGAAACTACTGCCAGGCATATCTCCTTGGGTACAAAGGACTGTAGCCACAGTTTGCACATCATTTGCACAGTTGCACATCGTCAGTTTGCACATCGTCCTCCGCACATGGTCTCTACTTCCGTGAAACCGGAACGAGCACATCTGCCAGGAATTACAGACTTTGCTGGGGAAAGGGGCCATAGAACATGTTCCCCTCCCAGACAGAGAGTCGGGCTACTACAGTCGGTACTTCTTGGTTCCCAAGAGAGATGTGAGTTGCATACGATTTTAGATCTTCGTGGCTTGAACCGCTATCTCAGGAAATGCAGATTCAAAATGTTGACTGTCAAAATGATTGTTTCTCAAATCCAACCAGAGGACTGGTTTTTGACAATCGACCTCAAGGACATATATTTCCATATAGAAATATTGCCACAATACAGGAAGTTCCTGAGGTTCGCTTCGGGGGCGAAGCTTACCAGTATCTGGTCCTTCCATTTGGCCTAGCTCTGTCACCCCACACATAAACAAAATGCATGGATGCGGTCCTGGCTCCTTTACGACTCCAGGGCATCCGTATTCTGAATTACATAGATGACTGGCTGATTCTGGCTCACTCTCAGGAGCTAGCGCTTTGACATCGAGATGTCGTCCTAGCTCATCTCCATTCTTTAGGATTGAGACTCAACGCCACAAAAAGCGTTCTCTTTCCTGTTCAGAGGACAGCATATTTAGGTGTCACATGATATTCGGTCACAATGCGGGCACAGCTGTCTCCTGCTCGTGTCGAATCCATTCTCAACACCCTGAAGGAAATCAAGCTAAGCCAGAAGGTGACTGCTCATTACTTTCCGAGATCTCTAGGCCTCATGGCAGCTGCGTCCATGTTGATACCTTCTGCACATGAGAGTGTTTCAGTAGTGGCTAAGAGCCAGGGGATTTCATTCAAGGGCCAATCCCCAGAGGCTAATAAGGGTTACGCGCTGGGGGCTTCGTACCCTTTCTATGTGGTTCAGAGCCCGGTTTCTGACTTTGGGTCCCACTTTAGGTCTGCCTGGTCATCGCAAGATGCTAACGACCCTGGGTGAGTCCAGTGAGGAGGGATCTTCTGTCTCAGGCGCAGGGGACAATATTTCATCCCCGGCCCGAGTTTTGGAACCTTCACGTCTGGCCTCTGAAGGCGACCAACTAAGAGATGCTGGTCTTCCAGTTAGCATAATTGAAACTATTCTAAGTCCCAGGGCTCCCTCCAGTAGAAGAACTTATGCCCTCAAATCGAGCATATTTGAGAGTTGGTGCATGGCAAAACATGTAGCCCAGTCCACTGCCAGATTGTTTCAGTGCTGTAGTTTCTGCAAGAAAAATTGTCCTCGGGCTTATGCCCTAGTACTCTCAGAATGTACGTAGCCAGTATTTTGGCATGTCATGCTCTAACCAATGGGGTTTCTGTGGGAAAGCACTATTTAGTTGCCCGTTTTATTCGTGGAACTAAACGGTTGACCACTGCAGTGATGGTCCCTTTGTAGGACTTTGTGCTATGGGCTATTGTGCTCGAAGGCCTGATTGACACCCCTTTCGAACCACTAGAGTCAGTGCCTGTCAGGCTTCTGTCTCTTAAGATGGTTGTTCTTATGGATATTACTTCATTGAAGAGGATTGTGGATCTGCAGGCTCTGTCAGTCACCCCATCCTGCCTAGACTTTGCCCCTGGGCTAGTCAAAGCTATTCTGCATCCTCACCCGAACTATCTTCCAAAGGTTCCATTCTCGACCATGCACCCAGTCGTTCTCGAAGCCTTTTGTCCTCTGCCTTTCACAGCTCCGGAGCAGGAAAGACTTCACTTACTGTGTCCAGTACGTGCTCTTCAGATTTACGTCCACTGCACTAGCCAGTGGCGTAAGTCAGATCGGCTTTTCATTTGTCATGGGGGCCACAACTGGGGGGCGGCCGCCACTAGTGTGAGAGATGCTATTGCCCTAGCCTATGAAGTGCGTGGTCACACTTTGCCTCTGGGAATTAGGGCTCATTCGACCAGGGGGATTGCCTCATCAATTGCTTTGGCAAGAGGCGTCCCCTCGAAGCAGGTGTGTGATGCAGCAGGCTGGTCCTCTCCGCACACGTTTGTTAGATTTTATAGTCTGAATGTCAATGCTACTCCAGGCTCGCGGATCCTCGAGTCAGCACCCCAGAGCTAGATCTGAGAACTTCTTGGCTATTGTGCACACACGCTACACAACCTGGGGATCCAGACCTTTGCAGTGCGGCGGCATTGGTATTCTTGTTCCCATAGCGTTTTCACGCAGCATCGAGTGTAGCTTTTGAAAGCAGTTCCCGCTTTATCAGGGAACAGGGTTACAGCTAAGTAACCCGAGACGGTCTAATGCCCAAAACTTTTGTGTTGTTGCAACCCCTTACAAAAAGTATTTTATGTCACAATATGTTTGGTATTTTTAAATATATTAATACTTATACCTAGTGCTAGTTAAAATAGTTAAAAATAAAAACTCTGATTCTTGTTTGATTTTTTGATTCCTCAATGAAATAAAAATGACAATATTACTATTACATTTTGTATATTTATTTGACTGCTAGCTTTGAATCATATAAATCAATCACTTTCTTAAAATATCTTTGACCTTCATTGTTAATCATAACAGAATTCACAGCAAAGGAAAAACACAACATTATCTGTGATATCATTACATATTTACACCAGTCACAACAGTAAAGGCACTGACAGGTGAAGTAAATAACACTGATTATCTGTCAATGGGTGGGAAGCAAAAGCTAGTCTGGCTGTAACAGTCCTACAGAACTGCTACAGTAGCAATTTTTAAAAAATATATTTCTGGCTATGATAGGAAGGTGTTAGAACCCACTGATCAGAGTGCCCATGCTGACCCCAGTCCACTGTTGACTCCTACTGGGCACATAAATATCAGAACTGGACAATGGAGCAAAGAAAGAATGAGCTCTGGGTTGTTGTTTCACTTTCCTGGCCAATATATGGCTTGAGGATGCACAATGTAAAGAAGGCATGTCTTCCCAGACAGTATAATAACCTGGTCAATATTCTGCTCCAAAAGTGTTCATGTTGATGTTACTTTAACCTACTTACACCTACCAAAAAATGTTGCAAACCAAGTATAATAGCAGTAGGCTCTTTTAACAGGAGAATGTGCCCTGCCTCACTGCAAAATCATTTAGGAATGGTTTGAGAAACATGACAAAGAGTTTAAGGTGGATTCCAAATTCCTGACCTTGAAACGTACAGGACTTGGTGCCACATACAGTACCACAGCACACCCTTAGAGTTCTTTCAGAGGTTAGATTTGTTTTAGTGGCACAAACAGGACCTATATAATATTAGGCAGGTTGTTTCATTCTTATGGCAGATCGTTGTACTGTATATCATGCATTCTTTTTAATGTGCTTATGTTTACTCACCAAAAATTGCCAACTGTGACTAATTTTTTTCCTGCATATAGCCTGGCCAAAAGAAGTTGCCATTTGAGAACTGTCAAAAAGCAAACAACTAAGGAGATTTTAAATTACTGGAAGTGGTAAGACCCTTCATCATGTTGTCAAAACCCTGAAGGATAGTACTGAACCATCAACTTTGTGTGATGAATGTGTACAATATGTGTAAAAACCTATGCTTATGTTAAGCTGTGTTTAATAGCAAAAATATCAGCATTTCCATATGCACACAATGTGATAGAATTAAACAGCTATGTGGCCATAGGAAAATCACTTGTTAGTAAGAATAATAATCAGTTTGCATCCATCAAGCAAAGTGCCTAGTGTTAAAGGCCTCTGGAGACAGTGTTATGGCCTGGGGCTGCTTTAGTTGGTCAGGTCTTGGCTCAGCAACATTATGTGGCACTAAAATGAAGTCAGCTGATGACGTTAATGTTCTCATTGACCAGGGTGTCACATTGGCTTTGGCTTTTTTGGTTGGGCAGGCAGTGAATATCCATTTGTCACAAACTCTTGTTTGTGATTTATCTGGTCACTTTTATCCTTGTTATGATAGTTTAAGTTTAGCATTTAGAGTAAGCGTTGTTGATAGCCAGGTCCTGTTTTAGGCTTTGAATTTATTCCTGTTTTAATCACGATTTTTGTACAGCCTTATTTCACATACTACTCCAGAGGATTGCACTGACACCCGTGGCCATTGCAGCAGTCCTGATTCACTGCCTTGTTTCCTGAAGTCCTTCATGATCTCAAATCGATTTCCTTACAAGAGAGATAATTATACCTTCTCTCAAAGGAAACATGCAAATAGCACTGTCAGTTCCATTGCAGCCACAATTTATTTTCCGACTTCCTGCCCCCGTTGCAGGTTGGTGACTAATACTAATAGCATCTGAAAAGTATGGCAATCCTATGCACTTTAAATATATACTGGCCTTTGGAACTGCAGGGTTCTTCTTGAGTGCTTAGTTCTAAACAATTCCATCTGAGCTGCAGCACAGACTGTAATTGATTTCTGTGGTGTCAGTAACCAACAGTTAATTATTGCCGTTAATGAGAGCCGTGGTTTTACTGCTGTTAATAGGTTATTGCTTTCATCATTAAATGTTGGCTGGATATGCTTCTTTCAAATGCTTGTCTGTAAGAACGCCCAAGTACATGGAAGAAAGAGAGACCGGCATTTCTGTATGATGGAGTGAAAGCTGGATTCGAGGAATGACACTGCATACCACCTACTTCAATTTTTTTTTTTTTTTTTTTTTATCTTAGAGCCACCAGTGTAAATGCCTCACAGTAAATGTTTGCTGAGAGGTAGGGAAATAAAAAAATAGATATGTATTATTGTAAAATCTCAACTTTAACAAAGCTAAATTTAGCAGTAAGTAAACCACCAACAAATATATATTATTTATTTATTATTATTATTTTTTTAAGTCTCCATGTGAGTAAGTAACGCTTGACTTTTATCAAAATTATGATTTTTCATAAATTGCAAGTTAAATGTATCATATGAACACAGCATATTACTGATATTAGGACCTTATTAATAAGGACAGTTAGAGCGTTTTGTTTAAATTGTTTAAGAATTGACCATGTTTACTTTTCGGTGCTTTGCATTTCTGGTGTTGTCCCATGTCACTTTAAACATCACTTGTTTGAATCCTGACAAGGCCATAGTCATCAATGACTGAGAGGCAGGAGATCACAGATTGCAATGCCCTCTGGGTAGAAGGAATGGTGCTACTTTTCTCCCCTGTCAATCACAGAAACTTTGGCCAGTTGTGGGTGTCTGTAAGCTCATGCATGCAGAAGAGGGTTGGTAGGGTTTTGCTTTTAGTGTGTTATGCTTGACACAGCTTGGCCTGCTTCACCTATGGATTTCAAAATAAAAAAGTAAATACTGGAATATCGTAGCTGTCAGGGAACCGTTGTAGTAGTGAGTGTTTTTTTGTTTGTTTGTTTGTTTTTCCCCCTAGTTTGGAGATAGATAGGGATAAAGGCAAGTATTTTCTTTTGTTTTGGTTCTGGCAATGAAAGGTAGATTCTATTAAACACTTGCGCTAGAAGGATTTTATTTATTATTTATATATTATTTATTACCATAACCCTGATGCTTATTCCCTGACAGCAAGTGTTTTTTGTCTTCCAGTACATTTACAGTACTTCAAAACTTCTAAACTGGTGTCTGTAGGTGATTCATTTTCTGATCCTTACTACCCATTGACGTCAAGCCCAAAGTTGCCTTGGCTTCCTAGGCAGAAGAAGAAAGGATTGTATCAAAATTTGCATTTAGAGACTGTGGTCGTCCCAGAAGGCAACAGCAAATAAATGAAACAAAACAATGAATTAATGATTGAGTGTTGCTACCTAATTAATAATAATAATAATAATAATAATAATAATAATAATAATAATAATAATAATAATAATATATTATTATTATTATTATACATCACAGTGGCATACGGATCGAGGGTTCGATTTCCGCCTTGACCTCGTCTGTGTGTATGGAGTCTGGGTGCATGAATGTTCTTCCTGTGCTTGGTGGGTTTCCTTTGGGAACTAGGTTTCCTCCCACAGTCCAAAGACGTGCACAGTAGGCATTTTCAAAATGAACAGGAGTGTGTGTGAGGTTCTAAGCTCTATTATTATTATTATTATTATTATTATTATTATTATTATTATTATTATTATTATTATTATTATTATCAGCATCTAAGCATATTAGTGTGGCAATGCAGTTTTGTCATTACTCTTATTAGCAGTGCCAAAAAAAAGTGCAAATTGGCTTGTGGCCTTCCAGGTGGTTAAATCTGTTTCTGCAATAAAGCTATTTTTGGACTTGTTCCACAAAAGCAGGAAGGGCTGATTCTGCGTAGATAGGCAGACATTGAAGAACTGGGCTATAACGACTGTATAGAGGGAACTGCTACAGTAGGATACGTGGCTGGGTGAAATTGGATGCTGCTTAGGGAGGACTTACAGTGTTCCCCATGCTGGACAAGGTCCGAGTCAAACGTATTGTCACTTCAGATTAAGCTGAATTCGCTATTAGCACAATAGCAGGCGGCAAGCGAAGTTGTTGTGATCTTATGGAAAATTTCATTACAAACTCGATAAGATTTTATACAGTGTGCTATTTCGTCTCGTCATCGATATATAATCCACTGTTTGTTTGGTGATTCAGTGTTCAGTATGATGGGTAGACCTGAAATTTTTTTGATGGTGAATGTTTTGGCTTTACATTTATTACCCATTCACTGTGTAGCTGTAAAATTGTCTGACAATATGCTAGAAATAAAAACAAAACGGAAACAAGACATTTCAGTAAAAAAAAAAAAAAAAACCCTGGGAAAAAAAGCGATTAACCAAACAATGTATGTAGAGTGCCATCTACTGTGTAGATTCAGAATAACATATAGACATGCAAAAATAATAAAAGCTGTTTGAGAAAAGAAATCACACAAAACTTGCTAAACGTATATGAACTGATTATCACTATGCTGTACACATCTGCTGTTTAACATTTTTTACAAATTCTCATCCTCCCCCTCCCCTTTCTATCTCTCTCTCTCTCTCTCTCTCATCTCCTTGACATGTTCAACAAGTCACTGCTAGCATTTTCTAACAAAGACAGATTTTGTTGTCTTGATATCGGTCCTCCACCAGTACCAAGGACGATTAAATAAAAGCGGTTCAGGGTTGGCTCATCCTGGGCCCTTAAATAAGAATGGGAAGTGCAGATGTTGTTGTAAGTTAAAGAGATGGAGCATTCGCATGTTAATATGAATAACAGTGTAATACAAGTATTCACCTTCCGTTAATCTCTGTTAACCCTAGTGTAATACTTGCCTAAGAATTATATGGAGTAGCACTGTTAACAGTTTTGGTTTTATTTTATTTGGGAAAACCTTTGTTGGCTCAGTAAGCAATGTCATCGCTGGAAATAGAGTTTGCTGATTTAATTTTTGATTACATGAAAAACAAGTATGAATTCAAACCCATGGGATGGGATTTTGTTCATACATCAGGAACAGTAAGAAAAAATACATATATAGGCAGCACAGTGGCATAGTGGTTAGCAATGTCGCCTTGCACCTCTAGAGTCCGGGTTTGATTCCCACCTTGGGGGCTGTGTGCACAGAGTTTGTATGATTCTCCCAGTGCTTGGTGGGTTTCCTCCACATCCATGGTTGGAAAACATACTGATTGAGTTAAATGTCGTTCCCAAATTGCCCATAGTGTGTCTGAAAGAGTGTGTGAGTGTGTATATGTGTGTGCCCTGTGATGGATTGGTAACCCATCGAGGGTGTAGCCCACCTTGTGCCCTAAGTCTCCTGGGATAAGTTCCAGGCCCCCCGCAACCCTGGAAACAGGATAAAGCAGTATAGATGATGAGTGAGTGAGTGAGTGGATTTAGTAAAGACACACCCCTACATAAAATAATCATGAGACAGTATGTAACTCTCAACAGGTCTGCTTTATTACTTAAGCCCCACCCTTTAAGTAAAAAGATTCAATCAGCTTGTTAGCTACTGTGAAATGTTTCCAAAAAACGCCTGTAACATATCAACCCTAACACAAGTTGAATATATGTGCTGCGTTAGCTCTGTAAAATCATGCATGTACAGTGATTGGGGCTACTTATACATACATACATACATATATACTGTGGGAGGAAACTGGAGTACACGGAGGAAACCCACCAAGCATGGGGAGAACATGCAAAGTCCATGCACACAGATCCGATGTGGGAATCGAACCCTTGACCCTGGAGGTGAGAGGCCATATTGCTAAGCACCGCCACTGTGCTACTTCATATATATATTGTTACTGTATATTGTGTCTTAAAATAAAAACTGACTGTTGTTGTTATTACTTAATTACGTAATGCCACATGTGCTATTTCGTACTTTTGAAAAAATCCATTATTGTTCCAAAATGTAAACAATAAATCCAAACCTTTGACTTGTACTAGTTTATATAGAAAGTTAAGGGCAAATTTACCTCACAGTGAGACGTGCAGTAGGGTTACCCATTAGGGATACCCAGTCGCCCACAGAAGTTACCAAGTGCAGTTCTTTGTCTGACTAAGGGTAAAATCTGTAGTTAAATTGTTCATTTGGATCAAAATTCTTGCTCTCGTTCAAGTACATAAGAAAACAACTGCATCGACAAATGACTGAAAAAAACTGCGTTGCCAAAATGTCCCCCAAAAACAAAGACTTTACTAGCGGTAATAAGATCACCCTGCTTTGTTATGCAAACTGTTGCATGTGTGTGTTATAGTAGATTAATGCTGTCCATTTGGCCAGGAGCAAAACCTGAACATAATGGTTTCATAAAATGTCTGAAAAGTCAAATTGTATTACAAAAACTGGCAGCAAATATTTTAGAAAACTGAACCAACCACAAAAAAAGGAAAGAAAAAAAAATGCAACAAAAACTGATCACGGTTTAATAAAACTAGCTGCAGTTCAGCGATTCTAAACATCAGCAATCACAGCTTCTACAGTATAACAGTTTCTCTCCTGTGGCTTGTCACTAGAAAAGACATTCACTGTATATAAACGCTTCACCTGAGGGCAGTTCATCAGCTTTCACAGACTTTCTTACTGTGTGTTTTGGTTTATTTACTCACTTTCATCTGATTAACATCTGATTGACGTGGCTTATTCAGAAACAAAAAATACCAGCGACGGAAAACAAGGTTTAAAGAAACAGGTTATCCTTAAAACAGACATCTAATTAAATAATTAGATTCATCTAGACCTTCACTATAATTTAGTTTTCTTATGGTGTACTGATATTTTAATTGGGCACAAGTATTTTTAGTTCAGGTTTGCACTTTTGCATTATTTTTGTTGTGATAAAAAAGGCAGCGCAGCGCAACAACAGATGCGACTTTTAAAAACTCATTAAAGATTTGTATCTTTGCATGTGATCCATGATCATGAAAATACACTAGAGCCCTACTGTATGACTCATCCACAACTCGCCCCTGCTTGAAAGCCAAAATCACAGGCCTTCTATCACCTAAAAAATAGATTTTTTTTTTTTTTTTTTTTTTTACTTTCCGAGTGCAGCAAGTACTTTAAAATGTCTTGTTTGACAGCCGACTCCCAGCAGGGGGCCCCTTTCTCTTTCTATGTTGTAATTTTCTATTTTCAGGACAGTTAAGGTAAGGAAGTTCTCCCGGGCTGCTGTGTCTCTCTTGTCCTCCCTCCTTCCCTGTGGAGCAAGAGGAGAGTAGAGGGGAGGCAAGTGGCACAAGGAGGCAAGAGAGAGAGAGAGCGAGAGAGAGAGAGAAATAGAGAGAGCGAGAGAGAGAGAGAGAGAGAGAGGGGGGGGGGGGGGCCCCAAGAGCTTTGGCATTTTGTCATTTTGTCTGCCCACGCATCTACCTTGCTCTCCTAGCTTGTGATTAGAGTGTCACCCTAGACCTTAGCAAGCCTGCCTCATTTAACAGCTGGATGTTTTGTCTATTGTTATCTCACGTGTTGCACTCAGCCTCTCTGGGTGTCTGCACTTGTACTTTTGAGTAGTTAAGTGAACGAGTGGGTGTCTGATTTGACAGTAATTGTTGTTTAAACAAGGGATAGTATACGGTATTTATATGACGAGGCAAAACTTAGGCAGGGGCTATCAGCGCCTATTATCAGGTTATTTTCTTACTTTGCCAGACCCAGACCTTCGTTTGTAATCTAATATGCTCATGGATTCATACCGCCCCCTGTTGATTGTAAACAATAGTGCAGTCTGAAATATTCTGTGCAAATTGGACATTTGTACGGATTAGGCAGAATATACAGTAATAGGCCTTTGCAGGGTTTTGACTGCACCATGCAATTACAGAGGAAATGTTTTATAAGGAGAACAAATGCTGCCAGCAAACAATTTAGGGCTTCTGTTTTCCGGCTGTAATCTCAGTCAAAGCACAGAAGCGGCACAAAACTGACATGCACTTACATGACGTCTGTATTTCAACATATGCTCATTAGCATTATACTTTTGCACATCAGATAAGAAAAGGATGTTTATGGTCATGGGATTCTCCTACAGTATGTTTAGCTAAATCTGATTTCTTTGCATTACTGTAAAAAAAAAAAGTCATATTACTGTCTAATGAACAGAACCTGAGTTAATAGAATGTTGTGCTTGTGAGCATTTTATAGGATATTACCATAAATCTGTCAGAGGAATTAGGAGTTCATCATTTTTTATTTTTTATTTTTTTTATGCATGCATGCCTTCACTGTGGCTCGTAATGACTCATAACTACAGCCGATCTTGTTTATGTCTGATTTAACTGCTTTAGGGAGGAGGTAGGTTTCTCTGAAAGGCTCATTAAGGTAAGTTATTCTGTGTGTGTGTGTGTGTGTGTGTGCGTGCAGAGATTTGTGTGCATAGTCACACTGACGTTGCTGAACCATTGGGCTGTTAAATTTCGAATGTCTGGGCGATCACGAATTAATTCAGCATCGTGCGACGTGAGGAAAGAAAGTGCCGAGACTCCTCCTATGCATCTGCCAACTGGAAAAGAAGCCAAGAAATTACAGCACAATAATAATATGTTAAAGCAACACTTGATTTCCTAGTGTCTTATGTGAAGGCGAGCAATTCCGTAACTGGTAATCTTTTTTTACGGAGTGATTTGCTGGCCTTTTGTTTTGCTGCCCCTTTTAGCACGATATAAATGATATTGTTCCTAGTAGTCAAACATTGGAATCCCAATTTTTACACTTAAACTTAACTTTTCTACAAACACAAGCAAAGTTTAAGTGCAGATACACTATAATTTTCTTCAGCATGATTTATTGCAAATGTTGGGAGGTGTTTTTTTTTTTTTTTTGTATTATGGAGTAGATAATATATTTACATCAGAAATGCATATGCACTATGGTGACTTTGTGTCGAACTCGAACACTGAGAAAAAGGAAATTAAACGTGTGTGCTTTTTTCAGTGGTGGATAGTTTCAGGTCTTTTGTGTGGATTTTTGAAGATGTTGTTGGCTTAGAACAAAGTCGAACATTGATGTCTAAAAACTTCAAAATGAGACTGTTTGCTGGATGCCTGGAGGTTAGTTCATGACTTTTAACCACTTACTGTATAATAACTTTAGTGATCTAGAAATCATTAAACAGCAGTTCGATCCAACCAAGTTATCTGATTGGATGAGATTCCAAGATTGATGATATTAAAGCATAAAAGCCCTGAGGCAGTTAACTATACTATATGCATCACTCCACATCACAGATGTTCTCGTAATTGTTAATTACACTAACTGCAGCATGGGTGAAAGTAAAGTCCTCAGCAGTGGAAAGAGGGGAGAGCAGCTGCCCGCCAAAACTTACATTCAAAACCAGGCACAGAAGCATTTTCAGTAAGAAAACACATTTGATAATGTTATGAGATCTTAACAACAATTTGTCTTCTTTGTAATTGCTTCTAATCCATCCATGTTCTTCACTGCTAATGTAAACTACACAGCTACCTACAGTACCCGAATGCCAAATCCCTCTCTAACTCCTGATCAAGGGATCTACTTGGTATGTGGAATAAGTGACTGTACCCCCTACATAGCAAACTATCTTATTTTACACTATTTGGGATGCCTCCCTGGAAGGCAATTGATATTCTTAATCAGAGGAAATATCGTACATACATAGAAATAAGAGGTATTGGTGGCTCAGTGGTAGGATTCCCACCCAATGCCCAGCCACATGCTGCAGTGCCGTTCCTAAGGCCAGATAAAAAGCAAGGATTGCATCAGAAAAGGCACCTTGTGTAAAACCTGTGCCTAGTAGTTGACCCTTGACGGGGAGCAGCCGAAAGTCTAACAACAGCAATAGTATATAGAATTCAATCTTGTAAGTTTATCAGGACTCTCCATGAGTTATAATCCTCGTCATTTGGCTACATGGTATCGCTATTAATTTTAAATTACTGTTATGCCTGTTAATTTCTATCGGGGGCTATTTGTCCATTGCCAGCTGAAACCTAGTCCTGCCAGTCACGACTAGTTATTTCCGCCAGTTGCAAAAGGATATGTGTCGGCAGAACAAAGTTAATGTAAATAAACAAACAAATCACAATCTGTTAATAATTAATGATGTATACTGTTGTATAAAAGCATGACTCATTATGGAGTAAGGAGTAGATAATATCTTTACATCAGCAATGCATGTGCACCATAATGACCTTGTGTCAAACTCGAACACTGACAAACATTTTTTAGGATGAAATCGTTAAGGTGCAAGGTCCTGCTATATCACGAGTGCCCTCACACTAAGATGAGGCAACATGGAACAACTTCCATCTCAACTAGTCTTTGCTACTAGTCTTGGTGGCTGGTAAATTGACATTTTAAAATTAGCTAAACTTTACATTTAGTGTAGTAAAAAAGTTTTGTTTCCACATTAATTGTAGTGCACTTAAAAAGGAAGGATTTTGGGGTTGATTTGTGAACCCATTTACTAAGTGTTTACTTTTTTGCAAGATATTACATGAAATTTTGTACCTTCTGGATTTAAGAAAGATGGTCATAAGACGATGTCCAGAACAAGGGTGTACAGGTAATTTTTAACAGGTGATAAATCTGTTAATAATAATAAATTAAAATTGGATTGAATTTATATGGTCCATGACCAAATAAATAAATTAATTAATTAATTGAAAAAGAAAAAATGCAGGTCTTGAAAAAATATAGCAGTTTTAAGAGAAATAGTAGAAGATTTTGATGAGTCTTCACAAAATCATGGAAGTTCGTAGACAGTTTGTGAGTGGTATACAGTATTTATTTTAGTTTAGTTTGGCATGGTTCGGTCGAGGGTCAAAAATAAGTAATTCATGAGCTTTCGTGACTAAAGAGTTGCCAATTTAGAGGAGACTGAGATTAGCTCGACAAGAGCCAAAAATTCCAACTGAAGACTATTAGGTGTATTCAAGTAAGACGTCCAGGAAAGATTAAAAGCTTCCTAAGTTGAGTGTATAGCTTTTTGAATTATGTTTAAGGCAAAGTCATTATTAATGTTGTTCTGTCAAATCAAAGCTATAGTCATGAGTCACTGCTATAATGACACCAAACTGAAACCTTAAATTCAAATACACTTACATGATTCTATTAAATACCAATTCATATAGTACTACAATCTTTACATGTTGAAATTCTATAAATGTTAGGGCAAAATTTGTCCATATACTGTACAATTAGCATAGATGGCAATTGATGAATTACTTTGTTACTACACCCAAGTATACATATTTTGGTTATTTTTTATGTGTATCTTTAATTTACTTGAGTATTATACATATGTGATACTTTTTACTTGTATTCACTACAATTTACTTTTAAAATGAAATAATCTTTTAAAATCCGTACTTTCACTCCCCACATTTTAATTAAATGGACACTCATTACATTTCCGCTGACAAACACGCACAAGTGCATTGATGTACTAATCTAAACATGCATTTATTCAGTCAATCCCAACATATCACTTGCATAGTACAGAGTAGTAATTATAGCAACGGCTAGATAAGCTACTGACAGTAATGAAATATGCAAACAATGCTTCTCGCCATTAGTTTAATTAATGTTGAATCTTGTTGCTATCAATCTCTACTAGACTTGCATATACATGTTATCACAGCATCAACTTGTTGTTTTAAAAATCCTGTAACACAGTTTTATCAGTAACTCAGTCAGATAGATACCAGAAAAAAATTTGTGGATTAGTTGTACCTTTGTACTTAAAGTAAATTTTTGAGCACATAGCTTTTGACATTTTGAATCGGTACTTCTACTAGTGGAGTATGTTTTTGGGGAAGTTGTACTTTAACTTTTCAAAAATGTGCATAGTGTCATACGCACCACATCTATACACATACTGTACAGTGACTATACAGCGATTATAAGAAATTTAAGACTTAACTTACTATAGTATTAATATAAAAAAAAACTGATATAGGGAGTAAATTTCTTTTGTGTTCTTGCATTACATAAAATAACAAATATGTTATTAAACATTTCTACCACAGCACTGTTTCTCAAATCTAATTGATTATAGGTGTTGACTGATTTTCTATAAAAGCTGCTTTGAGGGCTCAGTCTGATATGTTAGGATTTCTATCGTAATAATGTGTTCAGAGAAATGTGTTTGACAGATCCAAATAAATGAATTGTAAAAGTTTTCTGTAAGTAAATTTGGATTATTTGGGGGTAGTTTTGGAGTTTTTAGTTTGTTTACATTGTAACATTCAGATATAATGCTGAGAAGTTATAATAATATCAAAATATATTATATTCATTATATTATATTCATTAAATATAATATATAATCATCATCATCATCATCATCATCATCATCATCCATATTTTAGGTATACTGAACTCACCAGATGTTGGTAGACCCTTTTGAAAAAAAGTTTAGTGCAAGAAGCAAAACATTACACTACACCATCAGCGAAACTGCCACATCCCCTCTGGGATGGCTAATCAAACGACTTGTTCCTAAATGGCAATCAGCAAAGGCAGGACAAATTAACATGCATTGCAAAGTGACCTTCAGTCTGCTGCTTTGAGTTCACAGAGCTCCTCTGGGACACAGGCCTATCAGAGCATGAATAGTAGGGGAAAGCCTAGGGAATTATCGCTCTCTCTTTCTCACTCACACATAACCTCAATCTCCGTCCCTTTTTTCCTTCCACTACATCGTTCTTTTTCTAGCCCATTGTTGTTCGCTGAAAGGGATTGTAAGGCTGTTACTCTGGGTATTTCTAAACCTGATATCCTTGGAATGCATGGGCTAAAGCAGAAAATACACTTTTTAGGACATAAGCATGACATATTTGTCTTATACGATGATCCAGTATTTTGTCATATCACTTGCTTGATAATCAGTGGCAATTTTTTTTTTTTAAATGTCAGCCAACTGTATAAACACTTAAATATCAGAATAAGAGTCAAACAGAGCCAAGTACATTTGCACATACAGGGAATGTGTTTTGATGACATACTGTAAGCTTTCAGAGACAAAAAAAAAAAAAAGTTAAGACCAAATGATATAGGATGTGGGGTATTCTCAAATAAGTAAAATAAATCAAACCAAATGAATATCAGTGGTATTGCACATCTTAATATTGCACACATTTATTGCACAATAATGTGCAATAACATTTAACTGTTCATAAGGTAATGACCTGGGGAAAAAGCTGTATTTGCTTTTGCCCAGGTGTCCTGGTGATCGGTGCTCTGTAGTGCCAAACATATGGGGAAAAAGTTAAAAGAAAAGGTGGCTTGGTTGTAAGGGTCCAAAGTGATTTTCTTTACTCTGGATATATACAGTTCTTGAAAGGTGAACAGGGGAGCAACGATAATCCTTTCAGCAGTCTGCACCGTCCTTTGTAGTTTTCTGGTGTCTGATTTTGTAGCTGAGCCAAACCAGACATTTACTGAAGTGCATAAGACAGATTCAATGATGGCTGTCTGAGCAGCTCCTGTGGCAGGTTGAACTTCCTCAGCTGGCAAAGGAAATACAACCCCATTTACCAATAGAGTCAATGCGATTGTCCCACTTCAGGCTCTGAGACACGATGGTTCCCAGGAATTGGAATGACTCCACTGCTGCCATAGTGCTGTTCATGATGGTGAATGGGGGAAGTGCAGGGTTTTCTCCTAAAGTCAACAATCATCTCCACTGTTTTGAGCCTGGTCAGCTTCAGGTTGTTGTGAGTGCACCAAACAGCCAGCTGCTCAACGTCACGTTAATATGCAGACTCATCACCGTCCTGGATGAGGCCGATGACTGAGGGAGAGATGTAGAGCTGCAGTCGTTTGTCTAGAGTGAGAAGAGCAGTGGGGAGAGAATGCATCCCTGGGGGACGCCAGTGCTGATGGTGCGGCTGTTGGGCATGAATTTCTCACTAGCTGTTGCCTGTCTATCAAAAAGCTGGTGATCCACTGACAGCTAGGAACAGAGAGCTGGAAGCTGGATTAGTATTCATAATAATAATAATAATAAAATATTTATGAAATACATTTTTTTTCATTAAAAAAATATATTATTTTTAATGGGATTCAAAATCACACAACTAAAAAGTCAAATACAGTATGACTACTACTACTACTACTACTACTACTACTACTAATAATAATAATAATAATAATAATAATAAGATGAATAAGAACCATCATCATCACCATCATAGTCCTTTTACCTTCAAGATGTGCTTATTCTTAATCATTTCACATTGGATCCGAAGCCTATCACATGAATACTGTGTGTGAAGCTAGGAAAATACTTGGATAAAGCACCACTCCATTGCAGGGCACTATGCCCACATATTCACATTATTTTTCCCACACAGTCAATTTAGCATAGCTGATTTGCCTGCCATAGTTGATACATCGGGAGGACCTTCTTTTTGGTTCAGGCAATCTTTTTGAATATCCCATGCCCATTAATTGCCTAGGTGTTTACTTTGAACAATACATGCTAAAAATTGTTTTTATTTATTTATATTTAACAATGTGTCTGCATCACCCTTGCCTTCGCCAGCACCTAACACCGGTGTAATGTATTTGTAAAGTGGATGGACACACAAGATGCCTCTGCCTGTTCTACCATCCATTCTGTGTATACAGGAGACATTGTGCAGAGGAGGGTGAAATTACAAGGACAAAGGACAAAGACATTTCCTTGTCCTGCACCTGTACAACCAGCACACAGAAGGCGTTGGCCTGTCTGATCAGCTTTTAAAGTACTACGCTGGTACAGAAATATTTTATACACTTTTTGGACATCACTACTACCAATGCTTTCATTGTGCATAAAGAACTATATGGTATCCTGTCCCATAAAGAGTTTATGAAACAACTTATCAAAGAGCTTGGTCGTGTCCAAAATGGACAAGTGGGGGCCATGTACCAGTTCCAGGAGATGTGCTGACGTCAGATGCCGGAAATGTTGCCACTGCTGGTCGTAGGTTCTCTGTGCACTGCTTGGCAAGTGGCAAAAAAACCACCATGGAAATGCCACATATGTGATGTTTACCTGTGTCTTCAGTTGAACAGGAACTGTTTTCAAGAGTGGCTGTTTTGGAAATGTGTGACTGTATAAACCATACTATATATTACCTTTTTCTTTTTTTTTTTTATAATGTTGCACTGTTTTACCCTGAATATCTGTTGTGTATAAAAATATGCAATAATCTCCTTTGAACCATTGATATTGAGATGTGTCTGCTACTCATGATCTGTAAAGCTTTCATAACGGCTCTAATCTGAGGTGCTGGTTGTTAATTGGTGATTTTTGAAGCTGAAAACTCAAAATGAACTTTTCCTCTGTAGCAGAGGTACATTTTGGTCTTGCTTTCCTGGAAAGGTCTTCATAAAAGCCAGTTTCATTATGATGCTTGATGGGTTTTTCAAATGCACTTGACAATACTGTTCTTGCAAGAACTGCTCCATAAAGGATGTCTTTAAATGACAACTGATTGTTGTTGTTACATGGTTACCAAACTCTATTTCAGAGTTTTGACATCCCCAGTATTGCTGTAGAATGTAGAAAATAAATCACAAGTAATAATAAAATTGCAAGTGATCCCAAACTTTTGAGCGGTAGTATGTATTTCTTTTGCCCTCAAATTCCTTTCTTGTGGGACTTTCGTCTCAGTCACATACCTGATCGAAAGACTCATTATGCTGGTCTTTGTCTTCACTGGTGTGAATTACAGCATTATTAATGATCATCCATGCCTCCTTGCATATGGCCTTTCTAAACAAAAAGTGTCTTAGAAAATTGAAATCACAATACATTTTCGGTGAATTAGTGAGCAGGATGATTTTCACATCGTTTTGAAGGAAACTTTGTGCTTTTTCATACCTATTATTTTCTCCAAAATATAAACTTGTACATACATGCTCCTAACATGTTATTGTAGCCCAGTTTGTGCTTAATACAGTGTAATTACAGTTTAGCCATTTATACGTCATTTTTATAAGTAACTGAAAAATTCACCAATGTCAGTCAGGGCATGTCAAAACTTCTTCAGGGCCCCCAAACACCTTTTTTCTTTTCCTTAAGATAAAGTTTTATATGCCTCTCTTTAGTTTCTTGTTATTGAATTGCACCAGTGTTTCATCATTTCTGGGCCTCATGGGACTACAGCATCTCCCCCAGAGGTCTCATCTTACCCGGTGGGGCCACAGCTTACCCGGTGGTTCAAGTGGAACCTGCAACCTACAGTATGTGGTTTTATTCTTTGTATGACCGATCGGCATATTTGTTATATTGTCAAACAGCACAAATAATAGTAATTAAATAAATGTAATTAATAAATGTCATTTGGATAGCTTAATTAAAATTCAAGAGACATTATATTAAAACATTTCAGGAAATTACTTACCCTATGTCATGAAAATATACTGTAGTAAAAAGAAAAGGATAATGTTGAGAGTTTAAATACAATGTGCAAGCATTGCGTTAAGAGATAAAAAAAAAAAAGAGGTTGCATACCCTTCATATTTTTAAGGTATTAACTGTTAGTATCAGCCAGCAATTTCAATGGCGTGCATCAGTATTTCTGACATAAATAAGATTATTAGATACACTTGCATCACACTGATGTGTAAAAACAACATCTCTGTTCTAAGTTAGCAATTACAACCATTTAATTAACTGTGTATCAAAACTGAAATTCATTTCTATAATTATGTAATTTAATGCGTTCAAACAAGGATTAATATGCAATAGAAACAAATTGTCCACACACACATTAATGATACTTATTTTTTCTTTATCTAGATTTCAGCAAATTAGATAGTGTATGAGTTTTTTTTTTTGTATTTTTTTTTTACAAATATATTATAAGAAAACCAAAACACACAAACATGTACTCCACTGAATAATAAATATGATTGTAAATGCATCAAGCTAAAGGAAAAAAAAATCACATTACACTGTGCTGAGAATGAATAAAGAAAGAAAAAAAAAGAAAACCATTATACACTGAATTTGCTTGTTTTATATAAAAACTTTACAGTAATAAATCTCATTTTCTACAAAAATAATCTTGCTACCTCTTTAGAGGGGTGTGGTTCCTGGGCTCTTGTTTGCTGCTTCTGTTGGCAAACTCAGTGTTTGTGTGATACTACAGTATGTCTTTTTTTCTGTAGTGAGGAGGCTACTCTTTGTTGTTATTTTTTTCTGTTGGAAATAAATGAACTATATTTAGGAATTGTACACATATGGATATGCAGTATAGTCTCATGCAAAAAAAAACAAAAAAAAAAACTATTGTACATATTGTAATGAGTGAGAGACATTTTGTTTGATTTCACATGACTGAAAGCATAAGAAAGTCACGGCTGGTATATAGCGACAATTTAAAGTAATCCTGTAACTGTCATTGGCATTAAAAAAAATACAGTCACATAGTGTAGATTGATTTAAGCAATCAACACAAACTTTTTTGAACTGTGTTTAATATACTGTAGTATTCGTTTCCCACCAATAATGTCAAAGGTTGTAAGCCAAACACAGTAGAACTAATATGTGAGCCACTCTGTGAAAACCCAGCTAATTATTTTATTATATATACATTTCTACATAAAATCACTCTACATATTATTTTATGTATCATAAGAAAGACTTTAGCTGGGTTTCACAGACTGGGACACATATTTCAGGTTTCCAGGTTGTCCATGTTTCAGCAAAGCATTCAACTGACTATCCCTCAGAAACCACATAAAAGTCCCGAATCTAACCCCCAAAATTTGTGTAGGAGACATGCTCACCATGGCGAACATAGATCCTAGATATATAAACCGTATCAAAGTCCCTCTTCCTCTCTTTGTAATACACCAATCAGCCATAACTAATTAAAACAATAACATTACGACAACCTAAGTGTTGGGTTCCCCTTGTGCCACTAGGGTGGTTCTGGCCCCACATGGCGTGACTCCGTACGGTGTTTGGCACCAGGACGTTAATGGCAGATCCTTTGAATGATCAACACTAGTGGGTTCTGTGGTGGGGCCTCCATGTATCAGACTTGTTTGTTCGGTACTTAATCAAATAGGAATCTGGAAAGTTTGAAGCTCAGGTCGGCAGGCTTGGGCCCTTTGCCTGTTGGGCCATATGTGCAGTCACCCATTTACTGCTACAGTATATAATTGATAATCAATGGTTCTATATTAATGTTATGGCTGATCAGTCCATCTCTTACAATAGAAATGGTTTTGTTTATCATGGATGCAATCTGTACATTTAAACATTGCCTTTAATTTGGAGAAATGTGTTAGATTTATTAAATTACTTGCTTGATATATTTATATAAAAAACATATCTTGACAGATTCAGAGTTTATACCAAACTAATTTGGTGTGAAACTGCGCCACTGGCAACCCTGCCAATAGCAGTCTGGTGTGGTGATCACCACCAGTGAAAATGATCATACAGGGTGATTCCTTCCCAGTAAGTCTCACTTATTTCAATAGACTTTTTCTTACTTTATTCATATGAAATAAAGCAAATAGCCAAAGTTCTAACAAATTAGGGATATATTTTGCATGACATTTTCAAACTTGTAGATCATGAAAAGGTTTTTGTTTCTTGGAAAACCTAAGCTTAGCGTTTGTGATGTTATCTGTTTAAACTTTAGAATATAGGTCATACAAGGTCTTAACCCATTTTTCCATATGGAGGCAAGTTAATAAATAAAACACATACAGTATTCCACTTAAACATGTTGCTGTCTGCAAAGTGTGTGGGGCTCCGATTAGTATTCATTTGCTGGTGTTTCGTTTATGGCCTTTCGCTTTCAGGCATTTAATCAATACCCATATTAATTATCTCAAAAGCTTCTTATGAGTGTCATCGTCCTACATCTCTGATTAAAGACAATCAGCTCACACAGCTTTTATACATAATGTCATTATGCTCTGTAAAGAGATCTCCAGGATTTAATGAAATTAAATAAAATAAATAAACAAACAAATAAACAATAAAGGAAATTTGTGTTTTTAAAAACATGAATTAATTTATAAACATGCAGCACATTTGAAGTCAGTAATAAAGATGTTACCCCACTTACTGTACATTCATCAGATTATAGAATTAGAAGAAAAAGAAGTTGCAATGGATTTTTAAGTGGTTTTAAAACATTCAAAAATGGAAAAAAATCAGTTTTTATTTAACTGTTAATGTACACTTAAAACTGGTACACACTTATAGTAAGATAATTTATGATGCTAAGATAATACACTGTTATTTCTAACACAGTCTGTAGAACAGTACATTGCTGACACAAGACAAAATCAGAGCTTTACACTGAGGTGAAAAAGTTCATTAGTATCAGCAAATTACTTCTTTATTGATATAAAATCATATTTTTTCTAATACACATCTAAATCCATAACTAAAATGGGGAATCGTACTACTATTACAAATAATAATAATAATAATAATAATAATAATAATAATAATAATAATAATACACTGCTTAGTAGCAGGAGGAATGTATCCTATATTAAATATTAATACATATATACCCACTATATACTCAAATATAGTGTAAATTTCCCTTTGAGAGTGAACTGAAAGCAATAATGAAAAAATGCATGAAACATATTATACTGTTGAATGGGATTATGATTAAAAACCCGTCCACATTTCATTATTTTGCTTAAGGTCTGAGAAGAAAATAAAAAGAAAAGAAAAGATTATTCACAAGATTCAGTGATTTGTAATTTCAAATTTTCTATTATTATTATTTTTTTCATAATAACACTTTTCATTTTTTCTTTTGGAATTGTCCATGATTCTATTATTTCATGTTCTCTTAGGGAGAGTGTAGACTTGTATATAGTTTAAGTAAAAATAAAATAAAATAAAATAAAATAAAATAATAATACATTTAAAAAAGGAAGGACGTCTTTACAACTCTACTATTTATGTTTATTCCAATTTGTTTAAAATCACACTGAAACAAAATAGAGATAGATAGAGATATAATAATAATAATAATAATAATAATAATAATAATAATAATAATAATAATAATAATAATAATAATGAAAAGATTACATGTTGGCTAAGGTTCTATACAAAATTTAGGTTTGAGTGCGGAATGTACCTTAAATTACAATTTTACTCAAAATCATAAATTTAAAATCTCTTGCATTTATATTACATAAACTGACAGATAGATAAATATTGTACTAATTCATTGTACCACTTCATTGTAAAGTAATACATTAAAGTAAATAGATGTAAAATTATTATGCTCCCTTTTTTTTTTTTTTTTTTTTACTTTTACCCTTTTTGATTATTATACATGCTGGCCTTTTATGATTTTGTATGTACTGATCATTTCTTATAAATAAACATCATTAAAAATGTTCTCTTATTTGATAGACATACGTATAAAAAACCTGTACACAGTTTTTGTCTGGTATTCACAAAGCACAGTAAAGTGTCAATGTCCAACATGCACAGGTACTGTATAAAGCTTAAAACCTTTTTGTGATTGGATGATCAATGTCCCTTTGCAGTGGCGGTCTGGAAAAGTCAGACGTCGATGTAGACAGGAGGTTCTGTTGAGATTCTGACACGTGGATGAGGTTTAATGCATTCTGCATTCAGAGAGGACAAAAGAGAGTAGAGGAGCAGAAAGAGCTGTCAGTGGTGTCAAAGACTACCAAGAAAGAAACTCAAGATGTATGGCATACCGAGATCAATGTACTGAAGTCAAATCGATTTCAACTGCAACATTACAGTATATATTTGCTCTAACATCAGTCTATAGTCTATATATAGAGCTATGCAAGATATTCAAATGAATGTAAGACAACTATCCACCTTGTTCCTCATAGACAAGCTGTGATTGGTTAGTGTTGCTTGAAGTATGTCACCCCACTGATTTTATAGTCAGTTTTTTACATCTGGCTCTTGACCATCATCGATATTTGAGCTCACAATATACAAAAACCTGACCAAAATGCAATATTTAAGCAATAAATGGCATTTGTAAAACTGTTGTTGAGATTGTACTGTTGTACTAAATACTGTATCAGCACTGTTGTGATGCCTTCGGTATTTGGAACATGATGATATTCAAGCACAACAGCACTCCCCCTCGTGTCATACTGTACAGTATACTGTAGCTTTCATACAGCAGTTCTTTGCAGGCCATTTATTATCCACACATTATGATTTGTTTATTTATTTAACCAATCATTTTCTCCTTTAGTAACACGCATCCTTCCAGGACTAGTGGAAATAAATAACTGCCAGTAGAGGTTTTCGCGACCTACAGTAGAGTTACTGTAGTAACCGACAGTAAGTGTACTTAACAGGGGTGACTCTAAATTCTTACTGTACTTGTACTACATTATGTAGCCAAAAGGTGAGTAGAATATACGATGGAGGTGGTGGACGCTGCTGAGAACCTTATACGTAAGGTTCACTTCATATTCTCACTTTTACTGCTTTACAATATCAGCTAACTTAAGCATTTCTGGGGTTGAATGCCAAATAGCATGAAATGGTAAGTTAGTGTGCAATGTAGTGTGTACAGTCCCTTGTTCCACAGACCCAGTAGCGCCCTTGATCACGAGTTATGTGAGGCTTAACCTTGTGTAAGAAGATCGTTAGCTTTGCAGCTTGCAGACGGTTCAGAGGTAATTAAGAATTACTTAGAGACAGTGATTTTTAAGATTTCATAACATTATCAGATGTGCTTTATGGCTGAAAGTGCTTCCATGGCTGGTTTTGGCAGGCAGCTGCTCTACCCTCTTTCCAGTACTGAGGAATACACTGACCTACTTTTACCCATGCTGGTCACCGACAGTTAGTATAATTAAAGATAAATAGATCACCTGTGATGTGGAGTGATACATACAGTTAAATGTCTGGTGCTGTCATGCTCTATTATCATTACTCTTGGAATGTGTCTCATCCAATCAGATCACGTGGTCAGAGCGAACTGTTGGATAACTGATTATTTATAAAAACTTAAATATACAAATAACTTTGAAAATATGTAAAACATGATTTAACTAATGCATTGATCCATGGCAGTAACAAAAGTGCATGAAGTGTTTGAGAGATTGTTTTTGAAGACCGGGCTGATGCACTGGAAGTCCTGTTTGTATTTGGATGAGCCTGCTCTCATTCATTTTCACAGGGTGGAAAAACCTCATACAGTACAGCTAAATCTATTCTTTATTGACTATAATGATCACCACATGCATGTGCTTTCCAATCCTCATACGGTTGAGTACAAATGTTGCCTGCGTTTAGGCTATAATGAAGAAAACAGCCTTGACTGGGTATTCATTTGTGATTTGCTATTTGGATAAACCGAACACACAATTAGCAGACGTTTACAAAAACTAATTGTGCGATTCAAGTCACATGCAAAGTAGGGATAGAAAACAACATGTAAATGAGGTTTTGTTTGCGTTAATTGTTCTCAATAAGCACAGCAAGTTCGGATCTCAAAGAGACTCGCTGAGACTGAAGTAAGACAGCGACTGGAGGTGGTGGAAGAAAAATACGGAAACATGAGTTTGCATTTTGCTCATAAGATAAACAGAACTGAAAATATTCTCAAAGGCCCTGTTTAAATGCAGCTGGCATCAGAAGTGTGAATGCGTGCTAAATATTCAACGTGAAATCAACATAACAGTGGCAATGAGTCATCAGTTTGAGAAACATCCTACGACTCGAAGATATAATTTACATAAACACGCTCCTTATTAAGGATTAATAAATGGTATCATTTTGTCTACGACTAATGAAAAATGCAAATTGCCCTCTGCAGATTTAATACCTACCTTTGGGTTCTCTTAAGTTGCACACATAACCTTTGCTTCCAAAGTGACTTTCAGGCTACATGTGCTAATTTCTTTATATCTCCATGGACTCTGGATTTTGCATTTTTATTTAAAAAAAAAAAAAAAAAAAAAAAACTGGACTGTACCATTAATGAAAATGTAATTTTCTGCATGATTGGTCATCAAACAGAATATTTGTCTTGTTACTTTTTCTTTCTGTTATACAGTAACTATGGTGTTTTCATTGGTACCTAGTACAATTTGTTCGCCTTGCAAGGACTAGTAAGATGCAATTTGCCATTTATTACAGTTATTTTCTTCGTGAAATGTTTATGTAAGCTCAACATTTGATAGCAAGGAAGACAAATTTCAGGGTCAAACATACAAACAAGGGATTAAAATATATCATGCCAGAATAGGAAAATCATCAACAACAGGAAATGAGAAACGTGGTACCAAGAAGTCGCAGGGGACCATATTTCAGTTGCGATAGCCCCAAATGAGTTTCACTGTGTTTACCATAAAACACCAATAAAAATGCGGAATATATTTAAAACATGAGCCTGTACTCACCAATGGTGCTGACGTTGAGCTCGGTGTCCAGAGACTCCGGCGAGGTGGGAAGCTCTCTCTGAGAGCTGCTGCTTGGCTCGCTCTCCATCGGGCTCGCTGGGCTCCGGATCATTTCTTGCTCTTTTTCGTTCTGCATCGCTGCATAGAGGTGGAGGCCTGGGATCTTCCTTGAGGAAAGAGTTACAATGAAATGCCAAGCAAATGACAGCAAAAGTGACAAAAAAAAAAAGTTTAAAGGGAGGAAGAGTAGGGGCAGAACAGAAAGAAAGTCATTTCATAGCAAACTCTTTAGGAATGTGATGATCACTGTAATGGAATATAGCTGTGAATTTCTATTATTACAATAACTATAATACAATAACTGCAAGCTGATGGAGTTGTACGAGTTTAATTTTACACCAATACATACCTAAAAGCAATTAATTTCATGTTTAATCCATGCTGCTGTACCTTTATGTCTCCCCCCCTTCCTTCTCACCATGCTAGATCTTGTCTTATTGACCCCTGCTGCTCTTTTCTTTCCTGTCCGAGAAGCTCAATCGTTTAACATTTCATAAAGGTCAACACCCAAAGCCTGAAATATTGATAATGTCTATAGCACTGACTGACATTTCTGATTGGCGGCAAACGCTGAGACAAAATGAATCTTCTGGATGCCTTCCAGGGAAAATGGCTGAGAAATATCACTCAGCACTTGACGGAGCGTCTCTGACTATCGTACTGAGCTGACAGAGGCGCAGCCTGTCTAGGGAAATCCATTTGACATTACAGAACAAAATGAAATGACAACTGACCCCTATTATTGTAGAGCAGCTCAGCCGCCTTTCACATAATAATCCAACTAGTGTAGATAAAGTCTGTACCTACTGTATATAAATGATGACGGTGCATTGCTAATATCTGCATAGGCACAAAATAAACCTAATTTGAGCCCCCAATTTCTTAATGAAGCAGGAATCAGATATGTATATGCACTTTACCTTTTGAATTTATAGATGAGGAACACTGCTAAACCCACTACCACCATGGAGAGAAGCATAAGCATGGCTGAGCCACTGTGATTCTCACTGGTGTCCACTAGGGGTGCTGTGGGAAAAGATATTACACCATAATCAACAGCATTTCATGTGAAATAGGTAATTGGAATATCTATGCCTGTAAAGCACATTACTCAAAGTAGCATTAACCTTTTATGACCTTTTAGACTTGTGAGAATTATTCAATTGTTTGTTCATATGTGTATTTGGTAAAATAAATGTGTTCCATTAAGTTTCTACTATATTATTATTATTATTATTATATTACCGCTTGCCAATAGCTCTGGGTTTCGTGTGTTCAGATATAGTGGAAAAAGTGGATCTCGCACACGTTATGATGCATACATAGACACTTGTTCAGTCATGCAGTTATTCAAACAACCAATCATATGGCAGCAGAATAATGTCTAAATCATGCAGATACAGGTCAAGCTTAATTATTTAATTAATATACTGTTTGAATAATGTATAATGAATGTATTTGTGTAATGTATAATGAATATGAATGTTTGTGCCAGACTGGCTGGTTTAAGACATTTGGAAACTGTTGGTCACCAACAATGTATAAACTGTTCATGCACAACAATGTATAAACAATGTTTATACAGTATAGTGTTAAATAAATGAAGTGGATGTGCCTTGCTGATAAGAAGGATCCGAGGAAAACGGCCAGGATAAAATGAAGTACTTCAGTACCTCAAGTACTATTTCTTTTAACAAGGTAATCAGAAAAGCATCGCAGGACTCACACCAAGTCAAACCTTCAGGTGGATGGGCTGCAAAAGCAGGTTAAACCTTAAGGTTCCAAGAACAAGAATCATAAGCAACAGCTTATGTTGCAGAGACCAGGCTATGGGACAGAGAGCGAGCTGTACTGTATATATATATATATATATATATATATATATATATTATTGTGTTTTTTTTTTCAACTGTATGGTTTCAATAAGGCTTTAAAATCCCTGTCCATAGTTGACAAGGCTCACAATTTAGTGAGCTATAAAAGGAGGTTACTTGAATTACAGTAGAGTTGCTGTCAGTCTGGCTGCTCCTTTGACCCCTTTCACCAACAAGAGGTTGCCACTCAATAGATTTTTATTGTTGTTTTTTTTTTTTTTGTACTGTTCTTTATAAAGTCTAAAAACTGGTGTGCTTAGAAATCCCTCGAGACTAACAGTTTCTGAAACACTCACACTAGCCCATCTGGCACCAACAATAACACTACAATCAGAGTCAACGAGAACCCATTGTTCCCCATTCACAGTTTTCCAGTTGACCAGTATCTTAACGATGTTACACATTCTGCTGCTGCCACAAACATCATGTTCAAAAGTTAGTACTCCCTCTTTTGATTATATTATTAAACAATATAATCAGAGTAGGTCTTTGTATTAGGTAAATACAACCTCAGACAAAAAGCAACTTTTTTTTTCAGTTTTTTCATTGTGGCATTATTTATTTAACAAAAATGAGAAAAAGAGAGAGAAAAAAAAACACAAGAGCAATGACTTTATCTGTGTCTTGCATGATTGTGGAGGAATTTTGACCCATTCTTCCTAAAGTTCATAGAGACTTTTGGGAATTCACTCTTGCACAGCCCTCTTAAGATCCCACCCCAGCATTCTAATTGGGTTTACTAGCTTTACTTGTTTTTTTTTCTACAGCTATTTTCATGTAGATTTACTGGTGTGCTTCAGATCATTGTCCTGTTGCATGACCCAATTTCGACCAAGCTTTAGCTGTCAGACAGATGGCCTCACATTTGCCTCTAGAATACACTTGTACAGTATACGGAGGAGTTCATGGTCGACCTATTGACTGCGAGGTTCCAAGGTCCTGTTCTGCACACCTGCTGATGATCAATTAATCAAGGGCTGATAATTAGCAGCATCTGGCTGCAAATTACCATGTTAAATCCTGAGGAATCAGGAAGAAGGTACTTAATAATGCCCATATGTATTTATTATTATGATGATATATTATAATAATGGCATGGTGAAAAAGATGATATATTGTTATTCTGAGGTGTGAGGTTGTATTTGCATAATACTAACACCTACTATTATTAGGTGGTTTTTATTATGTTTTTACACAAAAAACACATAGAATTAAAAAAGGGGGTATTAACTTTTGAACATGACTGTAATGGCTGATTGAATAAAGGCATAAATGAGCAGGCGAATGAGTAACCATACAGTACATTATTGCACAACACTACATCAGTATCACATATGTGTGAATATTTTGTCATATAGCTTCAATAATTATTGCATATTTAATAATCTGTTCAAATCTTTTCACATTTATTCTTTTCTTTGAATTTTTAAGTCGATTACTGACCTGCAGATAAATGTGCAGCGTAGACTGTGATCTGAACTCCTGGTCTTAATGTGAACTGAACCTGGTTCTGGTTCAGCGCATTCAGCACCAACTCTGAGATCTATGTAGAAGAAAATCATTTGGTCAATACAGCATGAAGGTTGAATGAGTAATTACAAGGTAGATCTAAAATAAATAAGGAAGGGATTTAGTGTATACAGTATATACAGACTCAGAAAAACAATTATACACACTTCAGAAAAATAAAGATATACATATATATCAATATACAACATTAAGCAATACATTTATTAAAAAAAAATATATATATATATATAAAGATTATACACTGTATATATACTGTATATTCTCTCACTCTCTCATGTCTTCATTTCTTTCGGACCATTTTACCCCTCACACCTTGTTATAGGTAATATATCTCTTCAGAGCATACGCTTCATTTACAAGTCACCGCATATTGGTTTCAAGCTTGCAAGATTGCAAACTCAGCGTGTATGAAAAATGTCAGATTTACGATTTGGCAGTTATATACGGCACTCTGACTTAAATTATGACCTTTTAACTGTGAAGACCAACCACACTTGAAAAAGCTGAACATCTTGCCAGATATCACGATGCCTTTAGATATAAATCAAGCATTTACCCTTGAAGGTAAAAAAAAAAAGATAATGTAGACGAGATGGGAGGGCTCTCATTTATGTCTAATATCTCTGTTTCTCATAACTACACAGGCTCCGCTGACAGCTGACAATCAAATGTGCATTCATGTTCCTGACATCAGAGATTAACTGTACTGTCCCATCCACAAAGGAGACCTTTGAAAAAAAGCGCAGAATGTTCATTACAATGCTTTTTGCTAGCTGGAGCAGGCTCCAATCTATTCTGACCTTTCTCAAAGGCCAAAAGTTGAAGGAAGTACAATGTGTAATTATTTATGCCTTTCAAGAGGGTCTTTTGTTCTTTCATCTTTCCAGCCTTCATTAATTTTGTTTGTTTCATTTACCAAATGAATCCTCATGCCAAACTCAACTCGCCATCCATCTCTCTCTACCCTTCCAATTAAAGTTCAGATCAATCATTACATATGGTTTTCCCCCCTCAAACTACTGTATGCATGGGTTTATAGTGTTCACTTTAGGCTGCTTTCAATGTTTGAACCCCAGATATCATATGTGATTCATTGAGGAGCAGCGGTAATGTGAGCAGAATATAGACGCTATTAAAAAGTGAAGAAGCATTTACATGTTTTCTATTTTAACATGTAAGTTGAAAATGAAAGAATTTATTTCGAGAAAGATGAGGACATCAAAACATAACATCCCACTGTTATTTGTAAAAATGAAACAGGTAAATTAGACACATCAACCGATCTTTATATATTAATATTGTTGTCATAGGAAATCATAGGAAATGGTAGATCATTAAAACAAGAGTTAGCATTTTTTTTTCTTCCCCTGCAGGTAACCTTCTCTACCTCACTGGATTATTAAAATTTCAGTTCGCAGTCAATAAAACAAACAAAGTGAAGCATTCATTTGATGCCTGGGGGTGATAGTAAGGAAATTCTAATAAAGACTTTATTCATGTTTAATCAACAATTCATACAGCAGAATTATTGCACCATACCATGCTACACACACAATATATATTATTGTTTTTTTTGCATAAAAATAGAAACGGAGCCAGTGTGACGAAGTTGCCAAAAGTACTCGTATTCTCCAGCACGCTCAGTAAAACCTAACAGCTGTTTTATTTACAGCACTGTGCAAAAGTCTTGGGAACATCCAAACAAAAGGCATATGCAATGATGCTTTTGAAAACATTTCTACACTAAAAGAAACTTCTATAAAAAGCACTAAGTAATAACATAAACAATAAACGGTCAATATTTGGTGTGGAAACATAAGTGGTAGTGTTTGATACAGATGTGTGCAGTATTCTAAATAAAACAGCTGGTAGGTTTTACTGAGCATGCTGGAGAATAGAAGTTCTTTTGGTCACACTCGCTCCTTTCTATTTTCATGCAAAACCCAGGAGTCTACATTATACATTAAAAAAAAAAAACTGGTCTGTCATGTAATATGCCGCTTTCTTTAAAGGGATGCAAATATTGTTCTGTAATGTTATTTATTCATTAATTTTAATGTATCTTTGTAGAGAATGCTCTTGTACATAATAATACAGACATAATAAACTTATATATCAAAATTTGTACTGCAGATAAAATGGCGCCTAAGTCTTTTGCACGGTACTGTATACATCTTAAACCATTACAAATAAGCATTGAATAGTTTTTGAATAAAAGACTGATGAGGTCTGTAAAATCCTGGATCTGTTCCAGCACCAGCAGGCTGAGCTACTTAATTGGGATGTTCTCCTTATGTCAGACGTTGACCTGAATTCACATAACATCACCATATAATTGAGTTTCACTCTGATTCATTCTCTGTACCACTTATCCTGTAAAGTGTTTCAGGAGGCCTGGAGCCTATCCCAGGGGAGTCAGGGGACATGGCAGGATACAACATGTGGATGGGGTTCCAATCCATCACAGGGTACAAGCATGCATACACTCACACTCGTACACAATAGGGGCAATTTGGAAATGCCAGTTAGCTTAATGTGCATGTCATCGCCCGGACTGTGGGAGGAAACGGGCATAGCCCAGAGGAAACCCACCCAGCATGGGGTGAAACATGCAAACTCCACACATACAGACCCGAAGTGGGAATCAAACCATCGACACTGGAGAGATGAGGTCACAGTGCCAATCACGAATTAAGTTTCATGAACAGCTTGTTTGTTTGTTTATTTATTTATTGTCATCTACAGCCCGCTGTGTAGAGAGTCCTTTTTTCCCTTGTGAACATTTTAATCATTGGAGGCATGAAATATGCATTGCCTTCTGTTTCTAATTAGCTGTCCTTACCCCTGTCCTGCAAAAAAAAAAAAAAAAAAAAAAAAACTGAATAAAATGTTTTTAATGAAACCAAAGCGAATAAAATAAAGTATGAGTTTGCTAAAAACAAATGAAATATAGCACATCTTCTAAGATATGACAAAATCTTCAAAGAATAAAAAGCATGAACCATGTCATTGAATATAAAATAGATTAAAACACATAAATCGAATACATAAATGACATCTACAGAAGTAAACATGGATTTATCCCCCCTTAATATAAATGAACCAGTATGTCACTGTGTTTATACTCAAAATTACTCATTAGAACAGGCTGCGGTCTGCGTCTGTGTGTGTCAGTGTGTGTAATGGAATATTGCTGAGAGCTCTGTGGGCCAACACTGACATCTCCTGGACGAAGCCAGAAAGTCTGTTACTGGTCTCATTTAAAATCAAGACCCAAAAGTGGAAAACAATGTTGTCTATTTGAGAGCAAGAGAAAGAACATATCAACATGATATAAGGATCAGATATACTGTAAGTTTCAGGAGGGTCGAGAATGGTGATTTATTTTAATAAAAAAAAAAAAAAATATATATATATATATATATATATATATATATATATATATTTTTTTTTTTTTAATTAAATTATATATTGCATTGGACTGAAATTGGATAGCCACATTTGAGATTTTAATTAGCCAACCATAAATGATCATTAATAATGTGCATAAATTAACACCTGTATTAATTACCATTTGAAGGTTTAAGTAAGCTCCATGTTTATTCATCTTCTGCCTAAAAATAAATAATAAATCCACACACAGTTATTTATAAAATATAACTGGGATGCTATCTATCTATACTATCTGTCTATTTTTCTAAAATATATATTAAAACCCTATTTCTATGTCCCTGACAGACACTAGAACACTGCTTTATTCTAGCCTGACATTCATCTTTGCCCCACCTGATAGTGAAAATGAATAAGCCCATATACCTTCCAGTGAATAAAAGCAAAGCAAGTGTATTTGGGGATACCTGGTCTAAATGCGAGACTGTTTTGTCCGCTTTGCCCTCTGTTAGCTCTTTGTCCGGGAGCAGGAAGAATTCAGCAGCAGTGGGCAGTCCTGGCAATACAGTCACCAACAGATGTTCTGGATTGACTCCAGTCACCTAGAAAACATACACATGAACTTTAGACAATCTAAAATCATTTGTTTAATAATAAACACAAAAGCACATCTGTGCACTGTATTTCTTTATGCGTACCATGTTATCATTGATGTTTTTGGTATCATTGAGTTTACTGATGTTGGTTATGGTCTAGGCTTTTTATTCGTCATTCCCAACCCCCAATTTTATTCACCATCGCGCCAAAAAAAATAAATAAAATCTTTCTCACCCGTTGTGGCGGCTCTACTTCAAAATTCTGACCTTTCCTACTTGCTCGCTGAAAAATAATAACCTTGGTAACCTTGGTAACTCCTCCAATTCTAACTTCTTTAAGTGGCAGTACGGTGGCTTACTGGTTAACACTGTCGCCCAGGGTTGTGGATCTGAATCTCATCTCAGCTCTGTGTGTGAGAATTTCTTGTTCTGTTACGATAGTGTTCTCTCACTCTTCAAAGACATGCAGTGTACTGTACATTGATTGGCCTTTCCTTTGCCTGTCGTATACTATATGATTGGGTGTGTGAGTGTGTACTTATGCCCTGCAATGGGTTGGCACTCCATCTACCCTGTCTTACGCACTCAGTTCCCTGGGATAGGACTTAATTGAACTTAGTTACATTAAGAGTATATCAACCAGGACCATCACCCTGTTGCAGATCTGACAGATTCATGCTGACTCTGCACAAGCCTTCAAAGAAACACTGATCTGCTAATGAGCTTTCTTCACTAATAACAATATCTACTAAATGGAAAAAATGGCAAAAGAAATAATGTTACGACAAAAATGGCGCTTTCTTCTTTTTCCTTTTTCTTCTCCAGATGTTTGGATACATCCTAAACTACTAAAGCATGTCTATATTGTACATCACTATACACTGATCAACACAAAACACTAAGTCCAACATTGTATCGGTTGTATTGGATCGGACGTGTTCATCCGGGGCATTTCATGGATGCATAGTTGACATCGTTAGAATTTCTAGGCCTCGTTACCAACGTTGAACTGTTTGCCTGCTTAGGTAAGCACAGCAGGCTGTCGTACATTGGGTGTTCTGGTGCCTTTCTATCATAGCCAGCATTAACTTAAAAAAAATAATTTTTTATCAATTTGTACTGCATTGGCTTTTCAGTGGGATCAGACAGGATGAGCTAGTCTTTGCTCCTCGGTGCCCATAAGCCTACTAGCATACAATTGATAATTACTGTTATTCAGTTCACCTGGATGTGTTTTTTAGTGGTGTGGCTGATACGTATATACTGTAGTGATAATAATACATCAGAGGTGGTTTGGCATACTATTTGGAAATTTAGTAGCATGTAGTATGGATTCAGGACAAAAACAAATGAATGAATACATACTTAATCCTACCGTGCTTCGTTTTTCCTTCAAACAAACTACATTTCACACTTCAGGGGATGAGCCAGGCAGCTGTTTATGTTGGTTATTAAGCAGAGCAAGCTGTAACAGTCGACGTCTGTGCAGAATGTTCTCACATCATCACATGGCCTGTTATTATTTTGAGGATATAATAGAGGCAGCGAGGCAATTAAAACCCAGAATATCGACATTAGTTTCAGGTCAAATCACAAGGTTAAAGTGTGCCGTCCTTCGGTAAGGCCCATGTGGTCTGCTGCAAACTCATTAGCCAGATTACGACTCCACTGGAGTGAAGCACACATATGGCGAACATGACTATTGTGGTTTGGGCTAAACAGCTGCTATTTTTTTTTTTCTAACCTGCAAACCATTGATGTACTTATGTGTATTTGAAGATCACAGAAATCTGAAACTAAACTGTTCATCTGACCAATACATGCACCTCTAATAAAAAAAAAAAAAAAGAAAAAAACATAAAAAAAAATAATTTTGCAGTGGTCTCTCTCTTTTTTTTCCAGAGCTGTATACTTAGCGGAGTTTTTTTAATTATGTGTTAATATAATTATGAGCTGTTACGACGATAAAGTTGCAGTATTATTTCCCAATAAATACTTTATTCAATAGTAACCCATAGAAATACTTAATTCATCTTGTACCAACAACTGACATTTTTTAAAATAGCTAATACCATAATGTTCTTTACCTATTTCTAATGAAATGTATTGGAAAATGTTCATAAAATGTTAGTTAATATTGCCACTTATTTTAAAATGGATAAATCAGCAATAACAAGACAGATTTTCTTGTTATGACGCTCTCCTAATAACTCTCCATTATGTTTTGTCACATAATAACAATTTATCACTGTTGATTATTGGTCTGAAAATATGTTGTTTTTTTTTTTTGTTTTTTTTAGAGCTTAGAACCCATGAAATAATATACATATGCTTTAAATTAGAACCCATACTATGGTAAGAACTGGTCTAATAATAAACTGAACACTTTCTGATCTAACTCAGATCAAATCAACAAGTGCTTGGTATCAAAACTAACCAACTATTAGTATTTCTATTCTGAACTCTCTGATTAGAAAACTAGCCTGGCTGCAATACAATCTAGCTTTCCAGTCCATTCATACAGTACGATGCTGCGACTGATCATCCCCTAAGTATGTCAGATGGTGTTTGATTTAACTTCTCATTGGTCAGCAGAAAGTTAAAAAAAACACCAATTGTGCAGTTATTAGAGAGCATCATAAACTCTCCTCTGTGGCAGTCCATAGCTTCATTTATTTGACACATGAGGATTATTGAGAGCGAGGCAGGAATGATGTTTTCCTGTGGCACCACCACGATGCATTCATTACTCATTTGCAACAGATCCAAGTCTTGCAGTGATTTAGGGAAGTCTTTACATTTGAGCAAAAGGAACCACAGGCAGTTATCACTGGAGTAAGAGTGGAAGAACTGTTCGAGCTCAGGGTGGTTATATAATTAATGGAGGGGAAAAAGCCTGATCTTAGCGAAGTGCACTTGATCGAATAGATCAAAGAAGAAGATGCCTCAGATTTCACTCACATGGACCATGGAGGTTTTGATGACTCTGCTAACATCCAGCCTCCATTCTGCCACATCAGGGTTGTGCTCATCCAGATTGGAGGAAAAGGCTAAAAGATGGGACCTGAAATATTCTGTAATAATAAAGTACAAATGAATAAATAAATGAACAGTAGGAGAAAATGAAAACTGATTGTATATTTCTGAAATTCAACTATAAAATGTGACTTTAATTGATACCTATTGAAGAATTCCTTAATTGTTGTTATTTTTTTAAAATAGTTCAATAAAAGAGTCACTTTAAATCCCTTTTTAATTGAACTAGAATTATTTATAAACATTTGTTAGTTTATACAATCCTGGATTAATAAGAAGTCACTCACGAAGTACTGATCACTCCTGAATTATTTGCGCTTCATGGACTTAGTGATTCACACACTGGCTGCTACTCATGCATGGGAAATGATCACAATAGGTCTAATTACATGAACTATTTATTTATTTATTTATTTATTTTGGCTGAGTCCATGGGTTCAGCCCAAACAAAAAGGCTGAAGAATCATTTAGCACAACTCACTTTTGAGGTAATTTGCCGAATATACAAAAGCCATTTTTGTGAAATAGCTCTAATACTTTTGGCCAATCTGCACACAATTGGTGTGAAATTACACCGCCGTAATTTGGCTGTCGGATCCTCCATACAGAAACATTTAAAAATAATATTATCACCACATGTGGCAGAGGGTTGGGCTTATGGCCAGCATGGCGTTATTTTAAAATATCATTTTAAATATCCCTGAACTGCATGAAAACTGGGAATGAAATTTGTACTGAATTTTGCAAACCTGTCAGTGAATTTAAAATTGTATTTAAGTTTTAGGCAATGTCATTGTCACAATCCAATGAAGTCAAAAAAGTTCCCAATGCATCCTAAAAATATCAAAGAACACAGTGGTCAAAATGAAAAAATGTCCATTTATCAACTTTATACTTCTACCATGTCCTATCCACGTACCTGTCGAGTTCTCAATGTGTCTAAGATGTTGTCATTACTGTACATAATCTCATGCTCAGGAGGTCTAACAAGATCCATCCAAGTTATTACTATGTCCGATCAAATTGTACCATATTCTAACTGGTGGTTTGGTATAAATCCTGTTCATCCTGGTCTTCCACAACGTGGCATTGATCTCCCATGGTCATAGCACAAGCCTGAAGAGGTCATTGTGAGAATTCCACTGACGGAGCAACGATGCAGTGACACTCTTACAGAATACATCTAATCTTTCCATCATCAAGCTGCGTCATACTAGTAGTACTGTATGTCAACAAAGTCACTAAGAGATGTTGTTAGTTATGCTATTAACTGGTCAATGCCATCAATAGTATGTGCTTATTAAGTTCTTTCTACACCGTGTTTCAAAAATGTCCTCACTAGGTTTTTTTTTTTTTTTGGCCGAATAAAAGTGCAGCAGTGGCATGTCAAGGGACACAATATTACATACTTAGCAATTTCTACTGTGTTTCTGATAAATTGTTCAAGTTCTTACTGCGTTAAACCAATTTTTGAGGACATAGTGGGAACATGGCTCAGTGCGATGAGTGTTTAAAATGGCAAGAGCTGGTCTCTACTGGCAAAGAGTTCTTGTAACCCACAGATCACCCTTATGTGAATGTGTCTCAAATCCAAAGGAACAAAATGTTCCCTCTAAATTAATAAACATGCTTTTAAGTAATAACTGTATAGTTTTCCTTCGATGGTGAAATACGATCATTCTTTGTATACTCTTGTGGTATGTGTCTATATATAGTATTGTATAATAGGAGTTATTTATTTCCTTTCAGTTCAGAGATACAGATTTATTTCCACAGGCAAAACAGAGATACAGATTTATTTCCACAGGCAAAACAGAGACTGAGGGCAGAAGAAGAGCATAAAAACAGTATTCCCACATTGGCTAGCTGTCAGGGAGCAGCCACTCACCATGGACTGCAATGGTTTTTCTGTCTTGCTGAATAGTGCTCCCGGCTACCACCTGCACAGTGACAACGTTTATTCCCTCCCGAGGGAAAGTGAAAGCCACGCTCCCCTCCAGTGTGATTATTGGCTGGGGTTGTGGAAGCAAGGGCGAGAAAGAAAAACACATACAAAGAAACTCAGGGACGAAAAGGAATAAGAACACATACCTCGTAAGAACTGCTTGTCAGATTAGGTTCGTAGCAAAACAAAGATTCACTTTTTTAAAATTATATTTCTTTTACTAAAGTTATTTCTAGTCATTTTGATCTAAGAGTTTTGAAGCGAAATATGAGAGAAAGTTACATGTTTATTTATGCTTGAATGATTCATAGGTCACTGTGTGACTTAATAAAATAATAAAAATAATTCCCCTGAAACTGCTCAGGTACAGGGACTAGACTGAAAATGAGAGCCAAAAATGTTCCTTAAGACTACATTTAAAATATATATATATAAAGAACAGTGTGGCTCTTTGGAGGTAAAATATGAAGAAATGAGGGGATAAGGGGTGACTCAAGACTATGTTTATTTCAAATTCACAAATTCATAATTTAAAAAAAATCACTACTGTTGTGCCCACAGAGTGAGTATATATAATAAAATTTCACCGTATCCAAGTATTGCAAAAATCAGAATTTAATAGGACACAATGAGAAAAAAAAAAGGTTTTACAGAGAGAATGGTTTGGATTACAATACTTGGAAGGTTGTTATTAGACAAGTGGAATAATTGTGTTCTGTTGTATAATTATGAAGCATTTGTCATCAATAAACCTAAATGGTCACGTGATAATGTCTTTGTATGGCAAAATACCACAGGTGATTAGGGTCATTCAATCTATTGGGGCCAGTTGGTGGTGATGAATTAATTAATTAATTAAATAAATAAATAAATAAATAGGCCGCATTTAATTAAACATAGATACATTTTTATACTTACCACAACCCAAACAATATCTTTGAATGAATAGAATTTAAATCTTAATTCACTCTGAACATACAAAGAAATACTTTGAAATACTTTATCAAACAAAGATAATGGAATTTATTTACTATTTAAACAACAAAACAACATGAAATGTTATATACTTTTCACATACTGTATTTTTCAATAAAAAATCTAGTTCAAATTCAGTAGTTATTAACATTTTGGAACACTTTGACATTAAGGGTACACGATACAGTAAGATGAACATACAGTATTTCTATTGATATTTATTATTTGTAAGTTTAGAAACATTGATGATGATCTAACCAAAAAATTAATATTTTTATTCATTTATTTTTTTTTATGTTTGGCTAATCTAACTTAAATTTTGGTTAGCTTTTGTTTGTTTTTCCATTTTCCCTTAGAGTTAGAAATCATAATGTTATAAATTTTCCAAAAAGAACAGATATTTGTTTTTGCTTTCCAGGCTCATTCCTGCTTACAAATCATAGTGCTTAAATCTACACTTTCTGTCCTACACTGATATAATAATAATTAACATACTAAAATATTTTTTTTACCTTGTACTATTAATTTGATCATATTTGCTTTCTTACTCCCTGATCTAAACCCAGGACCCACTTTGAGCCATACAGAGCTTTTTGCATTTTGATGCATGGAGGCTGAATGAGGAGGTACCGCATTACCTCTGAGTTATTCCCAAACCACCAGATGTAGGTGACAGTTCCTACTTGGCTCGGCCACAGAACCACTGTCAGGTTGACTTCCTTATTTTTCACTGCCACAAATGGCGCAGAGAGATGGATATACTCCAGCTGACCTACTCCAAAAAGAAACACAAAGAAAGAGTAAATAGAGAGAGGGGTTAGAAAAAGAGAAAATGAAGTCATAGATAAAAAAAAAAACAAGAGACTGGGTTAAAAAGGAATTGTTTACAGGACATAGGACGAAAAAAAAAAAAGAACAGTATCCAATATATACAGGTATTCACAGCTATTCCACCCAGGGAGTTCCTGCCATCTGTAAAAGACTTTTCCATCTCCTTTGCTTCAAAGACAGTCATTTCTGTTTCCTAAGCTTGGCTGGATTGACGGATCTGAAGACCAGGGCCGTTCTCTAATCAATAACACAGCGCTGTGACATCTCTTCGCCTCGACATGGCAGTAGTGGTCAATTCGGTCAGAGGTAACGACAAGAGAAAAAGCACCTTATACTGATTATGGTACCTATGATTTCTGATCAGATCAGCACGACCTTCATGTCAAACTACAGCCTGACATAAATCAGCAGCAAAATGTTCTAACAGCCTGTGAGAGAGCACAAATCAATATCCTATATTTAAACTACTGAAAACTTGACGTGGGTTTCTAAATTAAAAAGCAAGAATAACTTTATATTTTGATATTTGCACATAAAGTCTGAGAAAAGCATAGTGTGCCAGATTTCTGCATGTTACAGTTAAAGGTTATAGGCGCTGGTTTCACAATGTAAAACATTCACAGGAAAGCACTCTAAACTTACAGATGCTCACAACTCACGAGTTTTAATAAATAGCAATTGCAGGTCAGCTGTTTGAACTGGGGACCAAGTTAGTGATAATATAGACAGTATCAAACTGCTGGGGGGAAAAAAAAGTTTAAAAATTAAAAACCAAAGGCTTAAGAACGATTTTCATCATCCCCTAAAGGACAAAAAAAAAATTGAATATTTGATAAGTTCTACATTTTTTCTTATTTTGTTACCCATAAATTCATTTAATTCCTTACCCAATCATTTCTAGGATTCATCAATGTTTTTCTATAAATAAAAAAAAAGAAAAAGTTTTAACTATGAAAACAAGTGTTTTCACAGTTTGCAAACTGTTTGTCCGATGCGTGGAACGTTTAAATTGCGAAAGATAAAAAATGTGTCATAATCAAATATGGATTATTATATGTTTTAAAGTAATTATAATGATTAGAGCATTGTGAGCATGGTGGCATCCTGGGATAGGCTCCAGGGCACCATGACCCTAGGTGTAGTATATGCAATATAGAAGATGAATGAATGAATGAATGAATGAATGAATGAATATATTATAATATAATATCGGTCAACTGATCCATGTAAAGACCATGAATGCTTGTTCATGTTGACTGCCTTACAGATTACTGACTTACACACAGACCGCTCTTTAGAGATCTCACAGATTTGACAAATGGATGAATGGATGTTGAGCATTTCCAGATTGACATGAGCGCTCTGAAACATAATCATGCAGACCAATATCCATTTAAACTGTTATTAAAATATAAATAAGTAAATATATAAATAAAGAAATAAACCCTTGACTTTTTAAAACTGTAACACACCAGATGGAGGTTGTGCACTCACTCCATGCACTGCATTAGACCACTTTATTTATTTATTTTTTAAAATATACCTTCTTTAATCGTGTGTCCCTTTTTATTTAGCTGCAATGCCAGTGTTCATGCTTTGGAAGACCCCATGTTTACTTTGTTTAGGTTAATTACAAAGTACTTCAATTCCGTTACTGCTGTAACTCATCTTCTTACTACTGTACATTTCTTCCGGTGGCATCTCTCCAATTCATGTGCCTGATTTATACATGGCACAACATGCACCCTTATATGGTTTTTCGAGGCATTACCTATGCTAATTTCATGCTAATCCTATGCTAATCCTATGTGGTTCCAGTGTAAGATCAAGAGGGATTAATCATTCAGCTCAACTGAGTAAGAGTAGATTGGGATGGTTAAGGATGGTCGCTGAAAATTAAGAGAAATTTTAAGGGTAATTTAAGTGTAACTGCTTTTTAGTAGTACTCTTTGATGTTGTTTATTTTTCTTCATATTTCTTAAAGGAATGATTGTCAATCATATATATTAGCTAGCATATGTTATCTTAGGATAGTTCTACTTACCGTATCTTTCCAACAGATCACATCTTCTGCACTATGACCAGTTATAAAGCCATATTAAAAACCTTTATTTATTGATCTGTGTTGGGTTTTTGCGAGATGTCGGAAAAAAATAAATAAAAAATAACTATTTTCTTTTACATATTGTTTTACTCCTCTCATGCAACTCCTCCCATGTAGATTTTAGTATAAACCTATTGGAAAGACCTTACAACTGGCTTACCACAAAGGGTTTCAGACTATAAAGAAATGTACAGCTCCATTGAAAGTAATTGGCCTTTGCTTTTAAATCTGCTCTGGAAAAGTATAGCAGAAGTGTTTTTGGATGGGTAATGGTTTGATTCACTCATATAAAACAGCAGCTTTGCACCATAGTAGATTTCCTACATTATGTGTATTTTATGTGATTTTAATATTACCGCACTAACTATTAACTTCTATAACTGTGTAATATTTAACTTTAATACATTATATAATTAACTTGATGTATTTGTCATTTTATTTCTCTAGTCATGTTTTTGTGTATTTATTCTCTTTTATATAGTAGGTTCTGTTTTATTATACTATTTTAATTTCCCATTTTGTTTTAGCTCAGGGTTTAACAATTGACCAAGCATAATTATTTCTAAATTGTAATAGGAGTATATTAGTATTATTATAAAAGCATGATAAACACACACACACACACACACAATAATTAGACTTGTGCCTTTCTCTTCACTATAGCAACATTTGACAAGATACCTCATTCCGATTTCGGGTCAGATGACGTGTAACGTATATATTTGGAGATTGGCTACAGATTGAGCATTTAAGGATACATATGAACAGTTTATTAGGAATAAGGTGAAACTCCTTGAACGTAAACATATTCAGAAACTCACATGTAACGTGTAAGAAAAGAACCGCTGTCTCGAACCCCATGCTGTTCTCAGCGGTCGCGGTCACTCTGTAGATTCCCACGTTTTTATAGATGTATTTAATCCCATCCTCGATAGAGCTCACGTTGGAATACGTGATGCTGTGGCCGTCGCCGAAGTTCATGGTGATACTCGTCCTTGATCCGTCACCCTGCCATGAACCGGGAATGATAGTAATCATTTCAACATCAAATAAGCTATTGCGTTAGGCATCCATTAAAAATAAAATGTCAAGTGAATTTTCTCTTGCAGATTTCAGTGAGCACTTGTCAAGCAGAGTTACAGTCTTTCCTTTGTATGCAATGACATGATTTAAGGAATAATCAGCTCTGACAGAAAACAGCCTGTTGTCTGGCTCAAAAAATCTTTGAATCCTTGAAGACAGAAAAATGAATCAAATCAAAACAAAACAATCTATCATAAACACAACAAAATTCATTTTTGGCTATGACTTAATCTATAGTATTATAAAACTTGCTATTGTTTAAACCATCAGTCCCACTTAGCAAAAAAAGTGAACAATTATGGGCAAAAACTAAGTAGACCATAATGGAGAGCGAAAAAAAAAGATCAGATAGCTCATAGGAAAGTTTTTTTTTTTTTTAAATGCAAAGCCAAAAATCTTATTAGTATGGTCATAGCTGGTGATTAGCATTAAGTGGAAAAAGCAGTACATTAGGCATGCATTAAGTGAAATGCTACTCAAGTTCATGTTTTTAGTAGCCATCCAAGCTAGTCCTCTATTAGTGGTTGAAAGCCACTTAGCATCGAGAAAATGACTCTGTCCAACTAGCTCAATGGCACAATAATATTTTGAGTGAAGTTGTCCTGTACAGTGTAGTGATAAATCACCTGCTCTAGGAAAACGAGGAATGTGACATTGTGGCCCAGTGTGGCTGTGAGTTTTCCATCGCTGGTGACCAGGTGGAGCCCTTTAGGGGCCTGGCTGGGGCATGGCCGCTTACGGGCCATGTACAGGTCCACCACACCGCCTGTGCAGTTATTAGACACCACCTTTCTATAGCTACACACATTCAAAGAGAGATAGAGAGATAAAGACATGAACATAACATACCATAAATGTTGTACAGATATTTGTATTTGTGTATACAGCACTTGTATATAAGGGTGAATTTATCAATAAGAAATAATAGAAACTCTTACGACTTGTTCCACAGCCCAAAATATTCATATAAAAATGATTAATACAAAATATGAAGTCAAAATAAAACAAATGAACCTACACTTTACTGTTGAAAAGAATCATGGCTGTAGTGATTGAGACCAGAGAGGGGAGAGGAAGAGAAGGGGGGCTACTGTGTTGGATGATAATAAACACAGACACATGGACACACACCAGTTGTCTGACAGTGACACTCACTAATACAAGCATGCACACACACACACATACAAGCAGAAAATAAAAAATGCTTTATGTGCACACACATGATCACAGTGTTATAGTAATCAGTATATGCGCGCATGGATGTTGACTATACTAGTGATGTACGCGAACTGAGACCACGCATGGAAGACCCACAATACTGCTTGTATTTCAAGACCTTGCTCTCTTAACGAGTTAAAATTAATTTAACATTTTTGCTCGTCTTGCGAAACACTTGCAGACCAAGCCAATGTTTTACTGTATATTTGGTACGTGGTGCGGTATGGAGCACCGCACCACGAGATGTTTTTTAATGATAAGAGCCCTTATGCTGGGATATAGCGAGGGTGAACGAAATAGGAGGCTGTGAGAGTGCTTGTGATATCCACGGGAAGACCCTCCCGTTTGGTGAAAGCATGGTATTATTAATTAAGAAACTTAAAAGGAAACAAATGAAAACTGTAAACACAAAATAAAGAGAGCTCCGCCGTCTACGCGAGAACGGACGGGGCTCTGGAAAATAAAACAAAACTTTTTATCCTCTCGGGGCCTTCGCCCTTACCGAGGATCTATGGGTGAGAGAGGGGTTTGTGTTTTATGCACAACTGAGCGTGCATGCTGAACTGAAGCGTGCGCTCTCTCTTTTGACTTTCTCTCTCTTGCTTTCACCGGTGTCTTAAACAGACAGAGGCTGGGGCTTTGCCTCTGTCTCTGAACAGCACACTATCTGTCTGTCTTTTATTTTCGTTCTTTCTTTCTTTGTCTTTTGCCCCGATACCTTACCGGGGCTACCTAAATGATGGCACAAAGTGCGCCGGTATCAGGACCCTTAAATAGACATGCCTTCTGGTACGGCTCGTTCAGGCTGATTGCCTGACGGCGGTGTTGCCTGGCAACCGCGTGTATAAATGGCCGCGCCTTTGCCTGTTCAGAACTCTGAGTGTTAGCAACCTGCAGAACTGCCCATTCTGAACTGTTTATGCCCCTCGTGCGTCCCGCATCGTTACAGTATCCCCCCCCCCTCCTCTACGAAACTCTTTAATAGCTTCAGGATCCTTTGTATGTCGAGCGCAGAACGCTCGATCACCCAGGGTCTTAACACCGAGCCTGGCGGTCCCCCGCTCGGTCACCCTGCGTGGGTGTATGGGAGGAATAAGGTGTGTGGTGTAGCACAGGTTTGTATGGGCCTATGACGGGGTTTAACATCCCAGTAGCCCTGAGGGGCAGTAGAAAGGGGTACTGGGGCAGGAGGCGCTGGAATGTAACGGATCGGACAGTCGATACGAGGGTTGTGATGCTGTAACCAGGGGAACCTCAGCACTACTCTCTGTTCTGGCACCTGGGTTACCCGAAAGGAGATTCGCTCAAAGTGTCGTCCGAGCCGTAGTATAACTGGGGCTGTCCTCTGCGTCACACACCCCAACACAATTGGCTGGCCAGCCAGGGAGACCAACGGGATGTCAGAAGGGAGCGGGCTAACTGGAATACCCAGTGCTGTAGCTAGCCTCCCGTCAATAAAATTTCCCGTGGCCCCAGAATCAATGAGCGACTCTGTTCGGGCTCTCCGGATCCCGGTCCCTGAGAGCATGACTGGTAGGAAGAGCCCTGCATGTCTGGGTCCTGAGTTTTGGGTCGCAACTGACTCCCCTTCCTGGGGTAACCCCGTCTGTGGTCACAGGCATCACTTGCCCTCTTGGAGCCCTGTGGGCTGCTACTCTGAGGTGCAAGTCAGGCGACGCCTATCTGCACGGGCTCTCCCATGTCTTCCAGCTCATGAGCTTCAGGCTCAAAATCAGGGACGGGATATGAAGCCTCAGGCTCTCTCTCCATAGGCGGAGGTGAGACTTCGTGCCTATAGCCGGGGGAGCGACCGGCTAAGCGTGTGAAGCGGCTTTGTGGGGTGGAGGAGAGGTTTCCCATCTGGAGCTGCCGGAATGTCTGGCCTGTCGCTCACGGAGGCGGTTATCCACCCGAATGGCTAGCCTACAAAACTCCTCCAGATCCTGTGGAGGATCATGTAGGGCTAGCTCATCCTTTAGCCGCTCGGAGAGCCCTTGAGTGTACGCAGCCATAAGGGCTACGTCATTCCAACCCGAACTGGCAGCCCGGGTACGAAACGCGACTATGTAGTCTGCAACTGATCGACCCTCTTGATGAATGGAAAGGAGGGGCGACACTACACTACTTGCCATATGCGGATGGTGAAAAGTGGCCCCAAGTGCCTCAATGAAGGCACTTAGGGTGGCGTGTTCAGAGAGGAGGTGCTGCCACACTGCAGTAGCCCACTGTAGTGCTCTGCCTGTGAGCAGAGACACCATAAATGCAACTGGGAAGGTTGCAGCTCAAATATGAGTGAGCACTGCAGGATAAAAGCATTGCACCTTTCTGGCTCGCCCGCATACGACTGTGGGGGTGCTAGTCGAGTTTCGGCCACCAGATGGGGTAGTTGAGCGACTGATCCGGGGGTGCGAGTCGACTCCAGAATCGAATTGTGGCCAGATGAAAACCCGGAAGTGGCATGCGCCTCGAGCTGCCCAAAAACTTGCTCGAGGCGCTTATTAATCCCACGCATCTCCGAAATTAATGCGGTTAAGGCTTCCTCGTGCTTATCAAGCACTCTCGCTTGACCCTCAACTATTTCCTGCACACGCTCCAAGCCTGCGGGCTCTTCTGTTGGTGCGATCATTCTGTTACGGCTGAGGCTGGGGCTTTGCCTCTGTCTCTGAACATCTGTGTGTCTGTCTGTCTTTTATTTTCTTTCTTTCTCTTTCTTTCTTTGTCTTTGGCCCTAATAACTTACCGGTGCGACCTAAACGATCGCACGAAGTGCGCCGGTATCAGGACCCTTAAATAGACACGCCTTCAGGTGCGGCTCGTTCAGGCATATTGCCTGACGGCGGCGTTGCCTGGCAACCGCTTGTTTAAATGGCTTTTGCCTGTTCAGAACTCTGAGTGGTAGCAACCTGCAGAACTGCCCATTCAGAACAGTTTATACGCGGTTCTGCCCCTCGTGCGTCCCTCATCGTTACAGTATCCCCCCCCCTCCTCTACGAAACTCTTTAATAGCTTCAGGATCCTTTGTGGTAGCTCTGCCCCTCGCGCGACCCACATCATTATAATATTATTGTAGAAATTGAGTTGAGCTGCATTTTTCTTATTATTATTAGGACTATTCTTTTTCTTCTTTCAAACAACTATACAGAATGCCTATGTATTGTGTAACATTATAATTTTTCTCGATAAGAGACACAAACCTGTTCCGGCATGACAGTGCACCAGTGCATAAAGCGAGGTTCATATCGTCGTGTTTTGCCAAAGTTTAAGTGGATTGATCTTAAGTGGCCTCTTAAACCTCTTTGCCATATATCACTAATACTGACCTAACTAATGGTCTTATGGCTGAACAGGCACAAATACCCACAGCTACATACCCAATTCTAGTGGAAAGCCTTCTCAGAAGAGTGGAGGTAATTCTCAGAGCAAAAGGGGACTAAAGCTTGAAAGGGAATTTCATCAAGCACATATACAGTAGGAGAGATGCTCAGGTGTTCACAAACATTTACCTTGACCATATACGGTATGACAATATTCATGAAAAGAAGTGTATGTGTGTTAAGACTTGGCTTTCAAAGACATTCAAACTGATTTTCTGTACACTCTACTCAGAATATTTTAACAGGTTTTTCAAAAACATCTAGACATATTGTAAATGTGAGCATATTTTGTGCACTTTAAAGGATGACACAATTTAATTAATAGTGTCATATTAATATGACAAAATTCCAAAAATTTTGCCATTTCAGAAGTGTCAAATTATTGGGCTGCATCGAACAAAGATTTAAGATTACTTAACTGAGTTAAAAACCCTTCAACACATTGGTGTTGAAATGTGATCGGAAAAAAATCATGAATGGAGATCACTTAAACACCTAGTGAAGTTATATAAAGCATAAAGATTAGACTTTGAAACAATGGATGGTCTGATGAGTCCAGATTGACCTTATTTCAGAGCAACATGTGTGTCAGGGCAAGAAGGGAAGTGCATGAAGGGATGCGCCTACTGTATCATGTATTGTGAACACTGTAGAAGGCAGTGTTGATCTGGGGTTGCTTCAGTTGGTCAGGTCTAGGCTCAGGAATGTCATGTGGCAGAAAGAAATGAAGTCAGCTGATGACCTGGATATACTGAATGACCAGGGTATCACATCTAAGGAGTTTTTCCTTCCTTTATGGCACAGGCATACAGTATTTCAGCACTCAAGTTGTAAAAAAAAAATGGTTCTGGGAGCATGAGGAAGCAACTGGCCAGCACATTTTTTTGCTGAAACAACATATGGAAGAGCATGAGTAGAAGCGTTTGGATATCTAGGAACAAAAGTTCAAAAGTAATCCATCAACTAGAACATTGGTGCTTACAGTTTTCTGGGTTCTCAAGGGCCAGTTTTGGAACATTATCATGAAAAAGGTTCAACAAACTTCAGCTTAAACGCAGAAGACTGCTATCCAAGGGTATTGTGATCATGCATGATAATTCACATCACACTTCTGCCCACACTGCCCACACTTCTGCAAAAACTTAAACCGTCCTCCCTTTATTCTTGATCTTGCTCCATCTGACTTTAACCTGTGTGGTCCTCTGAAAGCATCCCTACCTGGACAAAGATTCACTTATGACGAATAAGTGAAGACAGAGATGCATTCGTGGCTCAAAGTTCAGCCTAAAACTATTTTTAATGAGGGAATATAAAAGCTGGTTGACAGATGGACAGAGTGAATAGAATAGCATGGAGACTGGAAAGTTAATTAAAATAAATTCTACAGCCAGAGGGTGTGAAAGAGTATATATTTTTTAAATAATAGGGTTATCTTTGGAACTAAAAAAAGTTTACATTTTGCATTTTTTTTTTGTTGGTATCATATTATTTATAAGATAATGCTGATGAATGCCGGTTGGAGAGGCCCCCTGCAAATCTTTGCCTAAGGCCCCAACAGACTATAGAATCAAGTCCAAGTTTGGCATTGAGTGTAACTGAGACATGCCCCTGTTCTACTAAAACTCTACCTGAGTAACTTATCCGCAACTCTCTCGGTATCTCAAAGTCTGTAGTTTCGTCTAAGGGAATACTGATGTGTGCACATTTTCAGCATTAAATCCTCCCTATGTGCACTTAACTCAACTCTGAATCCCTTCCAATGTGATTTCCACCTGCCCAATCAGCAGTTTTGTTTTAAAACTCACATTTTTGTGCTGTTGTCATGAAAATAACTGTGAAAAGTTGAGGCATTAAGCTCAAGCGTATGCTATATACGCAAAGCAATCTCGCATAATCTCAAATAAAAAAAGTTGACACTTTTGCGATGTCTTGTGGAGTGATACATCCTAAATATATTTAACTCAGCTGGAGAAAAGCGCTGCTCCCTGGGAAGAATTTAGGCAACACAGGATGATTTGGAAGCCTAAAATAGGAGCCGAAGTCTTATTTCATAGACGTTGTGTATTAGTTTCTGAACGGCAGCCATGGTGTGTTTAAAACAAAGATATAAAAAAAGTGGAAATAATGGAAATGAAATATTTTTTTCTTTTGAGCATGAAGGGTTTTACTGTTATAGGGTTAAGCTGCTGCATACTGAATATGTTCAAACTAGCATTTTAGGATTTAAATTTTTATTAAACTTGTACCCGAAAGTGATGTAATTAACTAACTAACTAACTAACTAACTCCATCCATTCATGGATCCATCCATCCTTACTCTTGACTTCCATCCATCCTACTGTTTCTTTCTAATGCTCCCTGTATTTTGTGTCCCCCCTTATACTGTATATTTATCACCTTTTTTTATTTTGGTTACGTATTTTATACTTTTTACTTTCTTCATGTTCCTCTTCCCTCTTCTTGCCCAAATGGTCATTTTTTCTTCACTTTTTTCCCAACTGTCCATCTGTCTTCTTCCTTACTTTTTTTTCTTTTTCTTTCTTTACCTTTTTCATTTAACTTCCTTCCTTTCTTCCCTCCCATATTTACTTGTCTTTTTGCTTTTCTTTTTTCTACCATTTGGTCTTCCCACTGTACTGTCTTTAAATTTTATCCAATACATTTACAATACACTAATTGTTGCACTTCTTTCTTCTTCCATTTTATGTTTTCTTTTGCTTTCTTTTTATATTATTTCTTTTTAATTTTGGCTCATAGCAACCCTTTAACTGTTAATCTGTTTTAACTAATCATACAGTAATTATGTATGTCTTTGCTTATGGTTTTATCCTTTGAAGATGCTTCACTCTTAAATTAAGATCTATAAGGAATTAAAGAAGACTAAAGGAATAGCATCTGGTAGATTTATCTGTAGATTCACATCCTTCTCAGGTCTTTTACACCCTTACAATCTTTCATTTTTTAATTTGGGGGAAAAAATTTTTTTTTCATTGTTTTTGACTTGAATGGCTATACTGTAGAGAAACAGACTACTGTGAGAAACCCATGAAAGAAAAAGTGCTCACCCGGTGCTGTTGAGAAAAGTGTGGCCTGTAATGCAGCTCCTGGACATGGAAGAGGGATGAAACCAAAATGCTGGTGTACATCGTCCATCTGTTCTTCGTTCATAGCCATAATCACTGCAAACACACACACACACACACACACACACACACACACACACACACACACACACACACACACACACACACACACACACACGTACGTCTAAGCAGTGCACGAGCAAACAAACCTTAGTAAAATTGTGCACACAGTAAACATCATTATGGAAGTCTCTCTCTTTTTTTTTTCTTCCAAAACCTGATGTAATCCATCAAACAGATTTCATCTAGCTCCTGCTGCTACTTTCTTATGTTCCTTACGTAACGCCACTGACAAGATGAGATTGTCTGTAATATGAATGATACTTTCTCACGCCACAGATAAACAAGAGATCACAAACTCGGCTGTGTTTGTCTTTTTGATCAAGCATACAACCCAGACAGGCTTAAGCTGTTTGTCCTACAATTAAAACCCAATGTGACTGCTCAGCCCCAGACGATGGGGACAAATTGCAGCAATTACAGTGACACACGACACAGATGCGGCTGCGTTGTGATAGTTAATGAAAGCTATTACACTCTCTGATTAATGTCTTTCGGCGGGCATTCTGAATAGCGTTTGCCCCATGGGGTCTTCAGATTTTGGGATGTTAGGGAAGCGACACTAATTCTGATCATTCACAAGGAAATGAGCAGACTGGCATTCCAGTCAAAAACTGTCAATTCAGGGAAAGGTTCAGACCGGATTGAAATTTTACAGATGATGTGAGGGATGTAAGAAACTCTTATTTTGTACAGCAGAACCAGCATTCAAACACAGAATCAGATGATTCCCAAACCCTTATCATGACTGACCTCTTTTACACAGCCTGCAGTTTCACAGCTGGCTAGTTTCCGCTTAGTGGAAGCAGACTCGAAGCTAATCTAGCTAAGCTTTCCTGAAACGCTAATCAGAGGGGGCTAGGCATGAAGGTGAATCCTTTTCTCGTTTTTTTTTTTTGTTTGTTTGTTTGTTTGTTTGTTCGTTTGTGTTTTCATATGTTGAACTTCACATTCCGTGTTATCAGCGATTACAAAATGCAGTAGAAGGGAGGAAAAATGTATATCTCAATTTTCACACAAACGCATGAGTTTTTTTATAAGCATTTGTTAAATTCCACAAAACCCATTCTCATTCACACATTCACTCATTCACAATGAGCTCATTCCCATTGTAAAGCATAAAAAACCCAACAACACGATTTACGGAACATAGATTTTTTTTGGGCCAATGTACACAACATATACCGCTCAAAAGTTTGGGATCACTCGCAAATGTCTTTTGTTTAGTGATTTATCATCTACACTCTACAACAATACTGGGGATTTTAAAACCTATAAAATATGGACTTTTATATGGAATTAGGTCATTATATAACAGCAACAATAATATTCAGTTGTTATTTTAAGACATGAAGGTCAGCTGTTCTAGAATAGTTCTTACAAGAACAGTATCGTCAAGTGCATTTACAAAAACCATCAAGCACCATGATGAAACTGGCTCCCATGAAGACCATCACAGGAAGGCAAGACCAGGACTTACCTCTGCTGAAGAGAAGAAGTTCATTTAGAGTCAGAAATCACCAATTAACAAACAGAGGCTCAGATTAGAGCCATTACGAAGGCTTTACAGATCATGAGTAGCAGACACATCTCAATATCAACTGCTTAAAAGAGATTATTGTATATTTTGGATGTCATCAGTATTGCTTTACAATGTATAATGGAATAACAATCAAAAAATAAAAAGCAATCCCAAACCTTTGAGAGGTAGGGTATGTTCTACAGTATCTTAACTACTTTCCTAGTGAGCCATTGGGTAAAGTTTTGAGGAAATAAGTGAATGTTAGTTATATATTTTAACATACTGTAACTAAATCAAACCACTTTAAATGTCAATACGAGTGTATGAATTCCATTTTATGAGTCAGAGGGACAAACGATGTCCCTATTCAGTAGAGGAACCTCAAGCAAGTTATAACGAGAATTGTCATGTCAACTACAATTTGAATCACATAAGAATTACTACAAGTTATGAGACTCAGAAGTGGACTGAGGATGCAGATGTGAAGGGGTTTGCAGACAAAGTGAAATCGCAATTCGAATTCCAAAACGCTAAGGCAGGCAGGTAGCCAAAACACAATCTGAAACAGTAAACAGGACCCGAGGGTCGGATGAGGTAAAACTAATCCAGGATAAACAATACAGCAAGGCAGTCAGACATAACACAAGCCTAGAACTTACACAGATGCTAAATATGGCAAGCTTTCGCAAATGCTATCCATCTATACCATCTGCCTAGATTAGATTAGATTAGATTAGATTAGATTAGATTCAAATTTGTCAGTATGCAAAGTACATGTACATGGAAATGCAGTTATACTCTATCCAGAACTGCACTACAGTAAAATCAAGGTAAATCAAGGTAATGTTAATGTGTACAGGAATGTGTACACTGTACATGTAAAAATGCCTGTATAATACTGTATAAGTAAATACAATAAGTATGGGTGGACTATTCATACCAACATATTTAATACAGTAGTGCAATGATAAATTATGGATGGTAGAAAGACACATAATGAATAAAGCAGTTCGATATAGACTGGAAGTGACGGTGCAGTAGTGCAGTGTAGTTAACATTCCATGATCAGCTGTTCAGTACGGAAACAGCCAGAGGGAAAAATATATTTTTCAGTCTGTTTGTGCGGGCGCTGAGGCACCTGTAGTGCCAGCCTGATGGGAGAAGGATGAATAGTCCATGATTGGGCTGAGAGGTATCTTTGATAATGCCTTTTGCCCTTTTAAGTACTATAAAAGTTACCAGGAAGTGATCGGTTGTGAAACTTGTGATAGAGAGCTCTGCTGACGGGAAAGAGTGTAATGCGTAAGCTCATATTACAATTGTACATACTGGATCAAGCCAGTAATCAGCCAGAAAAATTTTTTGAGAAAGACATTATAGCACCCTGAATTGACATCGCTTTATGGCATCTATATGGGGAGCGGGGCCTAAAAACTCCCAAATAAATTATAGTACATTAAAGATATTCAGTAAAAACACATTTTTTTCTTATAATAAAGCAAAAAAAATCTTATATGTTTTTTTTTTCCCTAGGATCCACTGATGAGTCTATGCATTTGAACCAACATCCATGTGATCGATGTAAAAAAAAAAAAGTTGTAATGCATACAGGACCGTGATATTAATGCACTTTTCATAAAGAATTGGATTACTTACCATTCAAAATCGGACTCGGTGCACTCACATGGGTCCGAAGTCACGATGGCGGAGAGGATCTTACCCGTCACACACTTGGCCATTGGCTTGAGCTTCCGATAGATTCTCTTCACACCCATGAGGCAAGGCTCACCCTGTAAGATTGTTATTTTGTAATAAACTCAGCAAATCCTGTTCACTTCTCTTATAAATAATTCACACTGACCAATGACGAAGCAAGCATGTATCATACTGAAACAAACAGAAAACACTGTTCCCCCTTTTCTCTCTTTCTCTCGCTCTCTCTCCTTTGCAGGTTAGCAGTACACAGTTATGTTTTATATATTTAAATACAGAAAAAAAAATTCATTTCCTTCTTTTGTTCAGAAATAAAATAAAATGTTACATTTTCAATAACAGACCCTTAACACGTCTGCATACACAAATTTTGGCTCTAGTTCCAGTAATGAAAATATTACAATGCAGCTAAGGATATATGATGATAAACAGAATGAGCAGCTCTCCTCTCATATCTTCTGGTCTGAGTCGTTCGTTCTTTTGAATCTACTGCACTGCATAGCGTCTATGGGAGTCACATGACAACAGAACGAACGACTCGAGACTAGAAGACTCATTGAGAAGAACCGTTTAATCCTGTTCCCAGTGTACTGCACTTCATAGCATCTATGGGAGTCACGTGACAAAATAACAAACAATTCGGACCAAAAGACTTTTGGTTTTGCGATGCTTTACGCCCAGTAGAAAGTGAACTAAATCACTCTCTGAGACTACTCGTTCTTCTGAGTCACGTTAAAGACTCATTCAAAAAGAACGAATCATTCATGAACGATCCATGACTAGTGTATATCAATCAGCCACAATACTAATACCACCTTGAGGTGCACTGAATAACGGTGATAATCAATTACGTAGATACCAACATAAACTGGTGACAAGATCATGGGCACCAGAGGCTCATCTACAGTATGTCTGAAGCCCATATAGTCTGATCACACTAAAAACGCTGGCTATGATAGAAAGCTATTAGAACACTAAGTGCATCACCACTTGTCACATATGGGGCTAAGCAGCAAAGTGTTCAAGGTTGTTGATCTGGCCTCCATTTTCCCCAAACCTCAATGTGACCGGGAATCCATAGAATGCTCCGGACAGACAAGTCTAATCCATGCAGGCCACACCCCGCAATCTACAGCACCCAAAGCATCTGCGGTATACTGTACATTCCGGTGCCAGGCATTACAGCACAACCCCCTCAGGGGCCTGGTGGAGGGCGAAGTCATGCACACAATATTGGGCTTAATGTTTTCCGCTATAATGTAATGGCTGAGATACACACAAGCGTGTGCGCACACACACACACACACACACACACACACACACACACACACACACACACACACACACACACACACACACACACACACACACACACACACACACACACACACTTGAATTGCTTTCTTATAATAACCTTTTGTTTTTCCTCTTTATGCCGAACTCAAACCGTTGTTCCAAACCCAGCAGTTTTGCTTTTGCCCTCTGAATGAAAACAATTCTTTTTGAAACTTCGGTCCATTTATCTTCTTCTGTCACATATAGCCTGGCTTTATTTGAATTTTTTGCATTTATCAGAATTAGTGCTCCAGCACTGGACAAACTGAAGAACTCACACATTTATCATCCTTCGAAATTGTGCAAGAGGTTAAATACATACAAATTGTATTTATTCTAATTTACAAGTTGCTATACCAATAAACCAGGACTGTTCAAAACACATGATGTAATATCCCTATACTTTTCTACACAAGACCATCTGCATCGACTTTACCATGTATTGTATGCATCGATACTAAATGTTGTGTGTGTGTGTGTGTGTGTGTGTGTGTGTGTGTGTGTGTGTGTGTGTGTGTGTGTGAGTGTGTGTGTGTGTGAGTGTCATCTTCATAGTTTTATTAATGGATGTAACTGCTGACAAACTTGCAGAAACAATCATTTTAGTCCTATTGTAATCAAATAATTGAAACAAAACATATAGAAGATGTAACCATTGATTAAAAGTTTATAAGCAGTCATGTCCATATTATAAATAACATATAAGCTTCAATCCATTTTGTCAATATTCAGTTACTCATGTGTGGAGATATGTGAACATAAAGAATTCAATCACAACTAAGAAGTCATTTTATTAATATTAATATATAGTGCTACGGCACAGTTGCCCTTTTTCATCAAAGTTTAATTGTAAACCTGTTCGTAAAACAAGTCTATGTGAAATTGACTCAGTTTCAGTTGAATAGGTTTCCTTATTCATCAGTTATATCTTTGGTGTAGCTCATCTCTGGTCAAAGTGTGAGATTTTCTTTTTTATATAGAAATTGCATGAAATTGGATCTCTATTAACCCATAAGTTCTTGCCTTTACAGGTAATAGCTATAACTATCTGCAAATGAAGTTTGAAAAACCCACCATACATCCATATGGTCTTTGAAATAACCTTAAATTTAACATTTCTTTATAGCCTGCTTAATGGTTCAGAAACTGTGGTCATCAGTGGCGGCCGGTGCAAAAAATTTTTGGGGTGGCGCAAACAAAATTAAAAAACTTTTAATACTTGTCTGTAAATAGCCATTTATCAGGTGGTTAAGCATCATTACTACTAGTATAAAATAAAGGCCTGACTCACATCGCATCCAGTCAGCAGCTCCGCTTGCCATAAGAAGTGCTGGAAGACTCGTTGAGGATGGTCCAATCACATGAGCCCAAATATTTAAAAACAATATTGATTCGCTAAGAACAAAAGTGGGAGGGTTCAGGGCGCACAGTGCTGCGCCCCAGGGTGATTTGAAAAGATCCAATTAGAGCTCAGTCTCAAGTCAGATGCTTGTCAAAAATGTATGTGACAATGTATTTATTTTTTGTAAATAAATTATATTAAGAAATACAGCGGAATATTGTGACTAAATGACTTTATTTCATTATTAAAATAAATAATTATTATGTTAAATAATTACATGTTAAAGTAACATTGTTCTCTGCCTAACTTTAAGGGGGGCGGCGCCCCTGCGCCCTGTATTGACCGGCCGTCACTGGTGGTCATTCAATTGCGCAACTTCATATTTTCATATTACTTTTCATTATATAAATAAAGTGCTTATTAAAAAAATAAATACTTTTGTGGAGTATTTAAAGGCGGATAAGGGATATACCAAGCGAGGTATACGATGTTGTTCAAAAAAGCTCAAATACCTTTATTAGTGCATGAGTAGGCAAAATAAAACATATGAGTGAGTTTCAGCTCACACAAGCCTTCATCAGGGTGCAAATGTCAGGGAAGAGTATGTCAATATGTAGTGACATCAATCAAGCTATAGAATTCTATTATTATTATTATTATTATTATTATTATTAATGCAGGGTTTTTTTTTTTTTACTCTCTAGTTTTTCTTGATGAAAACCCTTTGGTTTTCGTCATTTATATGGTCTTGACAGTTTTCATTTGAGTTATATTATAGCATTTATTTTCATCCTTCCTTGATGGATGTCATGATACAATTACAGTGTGTACGTTTCCTGACCCTTGTACCATGATGAAGGCTCCTGTGAGCTGAAACGTGTCAGTTAGACTAAGCATATAGAGTATATACATCTTTATTTATTTATTCATTCATTCATGCGTCTATTCCTTTCCCAAAGAGCATGTGTACAGTATTTTGTTCATCCAAACTGAGGATCCATACAGCACTCCTTAGCTCATTTTATTCTTCACTTTTCATTATGGTTTTAACAGTATCATTACTGTGCAGCTTGGATAAATAGAGACCATTGTGGTTACTTGCTTCTTATAAGGCACTACCATTTTTACAGAGCTTGTGTGTGGAAAATAAAAAAGGCTCTGACCCATTCCTTCGAGTCTCTCCTTCATTATTTGAAATGTTTGCTAAGGGAAAGTTCAAATGCCATGATTGACACAGGAGATGACGAGAGGAAATCAGCAGCTAGAAGCAGCCTGGTCTGCCTGCCTGCTCTGATATTAGAGTAAAGCTTTTAAATCGCACCCATGTTCCCCAGGGCCTGACCATGTGCTGGACCTAATCTGTCTGTACAAATCGGAAGGAAGGGCTGGAAAACATACCAAAAAATATGTTGCTGAAAAAAAAAGGTGATCCTAGGAAATGTAATCCCTAAACCCTACTTAAAATGGTGGTATATAACAAACAAAAAAAGGCGTAAACAAATCAAAAAGCGACATAAGATCACATCAGAAAATGCTCCAACAAATCACAGAAACACAACAGCATTAGCTTGCTGTGTTCTTCGGTGCGTTTTTTTGTTCTGATTTGTTGTCTTTTGGGAAAGTGCTATCTTGTTCTGACTTTCCTGGCTTTTTTTTTGTGTTTTAATTTTGTGATTTTTGGTTCTGCCACCTTGTTTTAGTTTTATTCTCGTGTTAGTGATTTTACTGTTGTCTTTGGGGTTGCTGATTTGTTTTTGGTTTAATTGTTGTGTTTGGGTTTTTCCTGTCTTGTTCTGGCTTTTTTTTGTTTGTTTGTTTGTTTTTGTTTGTTTTACTTGTTTTGATGATGTTTCAAAGATTTTTTGGGGGTAGTCGTTTTGTTTTCACATTAGATCGCTTGTTTTTTTGGTTTTACTGTTGTGTAGTGATTTTACTTTTGTGGTATTGGTTTTTGGTTTTCAAGTCACGTTTTAGTTTTGCCATATGTTTGTGTGTGTGTGTGTGTGTGTGTGTGTGTGTGTGTGTGTGTGTGTGTGTGTGTGTGTGTGTGTGTGTGTGTGTGTGATAGTGATTACAATATTGACTTTTATTGATGTCGCTGACTTTTCTGACTTGTTTATTTTTTGGTTTAATTCTTGTATTTTTTATTTTGTCGTCTTGTTTTTGATTTCCGTGTTTTGTTTTGTTTTTGTCTTGCTATCTTATTTGCGGTTTTGCTGTCATTGTGTGTTTTTGTTTTGTTAATCTATCTTGTATTTTGCACTTAGTTAACTTGGTTTTATGAATCAGGAGCTGCTTAATATTTGAAATAAAAGATACACAATATATTTATATACCTAAAATGTATACCTTATGGTAATTGTAGTGTTAAGAAAGGAAGTGAAAATAGCATAAATTCAATCAAGAAAACGGAAATGTCTCTCTGAAATTTGGACTCGATGAAATGATGAAAGTCTCACCTGGTTATGCAGGTGCCAAGTCTGATAGTCTGCCTCAGTGCATCGCCTGTTAAAAATAGACCTAAAGTCGATCTTCACCAGCTGCCATTCGGACCGATGACTGACGTGCCCAAAAATTCTGCAAATAAAGAGAATCCCATCAGCCACTGTGTGCCGAAGTGAAGCCACCATATTGGGTCTTCACTGACACAAGTGATTATTGTGACATGCCAGCGATGTATCAGTCATGTGTCTTCTCTGCCACAGACAGTCATCAACTGACTAAAATACAAGCAAACCATGGGAAGGGGAAAAAAAAACCCTAGCTTTGACCCTTCAGGGTAAAAAAAAAAAGACAAAGTAAGGAATATTTATAGCCAAAATGGAAATGTGCCAATAAATGCTAATAAGGATCTGTTACCGTGATCTCATTTGCATTATGCCAACTAGTGCAATAATTAACATTCAACATTTTTAGACAAAGTCTTCCTTTAAATCATTACAGTTTTTATAAGTACTAAGGCTTAACCTTAGACATAATACCCCGACTTTATGGATACATTTTGAAATCTTTTTAGAATCCAGCATCAAATCACATTAAAAAATAATGTATGAAAATGTTGCTCACGCCTGCAGGCACGAACAGCTCATTATGCAATTTCTATGAAAAAAAAAAAAAAGAAAGAAAGAAAGAAAAAAAGAAAGGGTACTCTCTGCCTTCCAAAGTACTTCCTCTCTTGGTTTTTCCCTTGTTGATTTGAAGAGCTGAAAATAGTCCTGAATGCATGGCTTGCCCTCTTGCACATTGATCTAGGCTGATCAAAATGCAGGGTCGGTTTTGATGTTTGGCGAGACCTTGAAAGAAACCCTTCCCTTATTAGTGGGAGAAAAGAGGGAAATGATGGCAAGTTGTCTGTTACAGATGCATTGGTACTCACCTGAAAACTGATGAATACAAAGCATTAACCTTATAAACACTTCTCTTGAGCTTTGAACAAATTAAAGCCATCCATCCATCCATCCATCCATCCATTTAATTATTCTAATACATACGTCATAATAAGAGTCTCTTCTCCTGGATCGCCCAGAACTCCATCCACAAACAATGGCGAAGATGTAAAGCTATATTTATTCCACACGCGCCCCTCATCAAAACTCAACCTGTGAAGAAACACAAACATTATCACACACGCACACACACACGCGCACACACACGCGCACACACACGCGCACACACACGCGCACACACACGCGCACACACACGCGCACACACACACACACAGCACAACTAACTGTTTTTATGGACAACACCACTGCTTTTGCTTGGAAAAGACCTCATTTCCTCAGCACGCCTGACTACTACAGTAATTGAAAAAGCCCGATTGTGCCAGACTGATGACTTTACTGCACCACAATTCAGGCTTCTATTGTGAGTATTACACAGTCCACTGAGATCCAGGAGTTTACACGTTTTATACAGTATTTAATCTGTGAGTCCCGATTAAACGGACTCACCCAGCAAAATATTCATAAAAGATAATACATGACAAGCTTCTATAGGATTACCATAAGTGTCTGATAGGGAGAGGAGTGTGTCGGATAGCCACCAGTGCACCTCCTTGGTCCAGGTATAGGATGCTGAATTCCTCATCAAATATCTGAACAAAAAAAAAACACAAGAACTTTGTGTGGTGACTTAGGAAATTCATTCATCTATTGAAAATTTTACATTTTCAATTACAGTTTTTAGTTTTTTACAATTACAATTGTAGTTTTGTACACTATAGCCTTTTGAACTGAAATGTGTTCTTTTGAACAAATCAAAACCTCTAAAAATCTAAAAAATGTCATTCTGATGTGAGTAAATTGCATTTAAAGATCCTATTTTCAATAAAAGACTTTTATACCGTGACTATCTAAAAGCAACTGTTATTTATTGATCTAACTTGCATTGCATTTAAAATAATACTAATAATAGGCAGTATGGCTTAGTAATTCCCTTTCAAAAGCTACACTCAATGCTGCATGAAAATGCTATGGGAACGTTCCTTTGTTTCACCGGTTGTGAAGCACATGTGTCAAACATGCCAAACTTTGGCTTATATAACCTCGATCAGGTAACGTCATCTGATGAGGTGCACCTGCAGGTTATAAATAGGACTGAACTGGAAACATCCTCAGGTCTTTTTGTCTTCAAGGACTGCATTGTGTGTGTGTGTGTGCGTGTGTGTAAGCACTTTAATAGAAAATAGAAAGCGTTACACTACTCTCCAGAAAAGATGGCAGAGTTAGACAGGAGATGCGTGCCTCCGTGTGAAAGGTATCTCGCGGAGGGCGATCTCCACGCTTTCTGTTTTGAGTGTTTGTGGGAAGAGCACGCTATCCTTGAGGGAGTATGTGAGCTTGAGGGAGTATGTGAGCATTGTGATCTGCTCCCTATTAAAGTCCTTCGCGCTCGGCTCGCCTTCTTTAAAATGCGGCACATTCCTGGGTTCATGTGTTGATATGGCGGAAGCGCGTCAGACGGAATCCTCCTTTTCTCTCGCTCTCGGAAGAAACTTCCTCTCTCGCTTCAGCGGAGCGATGCGCAGCCGCTCTATGGCTGCCATGGTGTCTACAGAGAGACATCTGTGGCTTAATCTTATGGGCATCAAGGTTAAGGATCACACTTTCCTCCTTGTTGCCCCCATGTTGCCTTCCGGCCTGTTCGGTTAGTACCATCATCAATAGGTTTTGGGAGGCGAAACTTCATGAAGAAGCCTTTGTGAGGATTCTTCCCCGCCGTGCTCAACAATCGGGACCATCTGCCACCCAGTCCCAACCAGGTCTGGTTCCCACGAGGCATGAGACACAGAAGGAGAGAGAGTGTGGCGAGCTGTGCACCCCCTCGTAGAGATTGGGGTAGGGCTTGCCTCGCTTTGCAATCCACCTCAAAGAGACCGGACTTGAGTATTATCTCCGCAAAGAAGTCCTAATGCTTATGTGCCCAGGACCGTGGGGGTGTCTCCCCCCCCATGGAGGAGTGCATAATATTCCATCACGGAATAAAGTCTCCTTCCCGGGCACCCTCAAGAGGCCGGCATTCAATCTCCGCCACCACTTGTGTTTTGGGATGCCGAACATCTAACACCCCCCCCCCCCCCCCCCACTTCTAGCCGCAGTGATGAAACTTCTGCCCCTTTAGGAGAAACTGGCATTGTGGAAGCCAGGCATGTCTAGTTGGGTACAAAATTTGCTCATCGTCCTCCGCGTTTCAACTGCGTGGTCTCCACTTCCGTGAAACTGGAACGAGCACCTCTGTTCAGTCAGGAATTACAGACTTTGCTGGGGAAAGGGGTAATAGAACATGTCAGGCTATTACAGTCGCTATTTCTTGGTTTCCTTCCATTCAGCCTAGCCCTGTCACCCTGCACATTTACAAAATGTATGGATGCAGCCCTGGCTCCTTTACGACTCCAGGGCATCTGTATCTTGAATTACATAGACTAGCGCTTCGACGTCAAGATGTCGTCATCCAAGGGCCAATCCCCAGAGGCAAATAAGGGTTATGCGCCGAGGGCTTCGTACCCTTTCTATGTGGTTCAGACCCCGGTTTTTGACTTTGGGTCCCACTCTAGGTCTGTGTTGTCGTCGCAAGACACTAATGACAGACGCTTCCCTCACGGGCTAGGGTGCGGTCTTAGATGGACGTCCAGCCCAAGGGATCTGGAGAGGTCAAGAGAATAGCGCACCAGGTTCTGCTTTGGGCACAGGACAAGTTCCTGTCCCTCAGGGTGATTTACATTGCGGGGCATACAAATTTTGGGGCAGATTTACTATCCAGACAAAGTGTGACACATGGGGAATGGAAACTCCACCCCAAAGTAGTCAATCAAATCTGGGAGAGATTTCATGTAGCAGAGGTGGACTACGTGTGCATTTCCTCCGATAGCTCTGCTCCTGGGAATCCTGGCGAAGGTCTGTCAACAGGGCTTGCACCTCTTATTGATAGCACCCCATTGGCCGACCAGAGTGTGGTTCTCAGATCTAATATCTCTCCTCGATAGCTCACCGTGGGTGACTCCAGTCAGAAGGGACCTTCTGTCTCGGGCACAGGAGACAATATTTCGTCCCCGGCCCGAGCCCCTGAGGGGGACCAATTAAGAGAGGCTGGTTTTCCAGCCGGTGTAATTGAAACTATACTAAGTGCTGGGGCTCCCTCCATTAAAAGAACTTATGCCCTCAAATAGAGGGTATTTGAAAATTGGTGCACAGTAAAACATGGTGACCCAGTCCACTGGCAAATTGTTTCAGTGCTGGAGTTTCTACAAGAAAAATTTACCTCAGGTTCATGCCAAAGTATATTCAGAATGTGCATAGCCGCTATTTAGGTTTGTCGTGTTTTGACTGATGGGGTTTCTGTGGGAAAGCACCCTTTAGCTGCCCGCTTTATTCGTGGAGCTAAGCGGTTGAGGCCGCCCACTAGAGCTTCTTCTTGGGATCTAGCCATTGGGCTAGAGGGGTTGGGTGACACCCCTTTTGAACCACTGCCTGTCAGGTTTCGGACACTTGAGATGGTTTTTCTTATGGCCATTACTAGAGAATTGGAGATTTGCAGGCTTTGTCAGCCTCCCCATCTTGCTTAGACTTTGCCACTGGGCTAGTCAAAGTTATTCTGCATCCTCACCCGAACTATCTTCCGAAAGTTCCATTCTCGACTATGCACCCAGTTGTTCTCAAAGCCTCTGTCCTCCACCATTTACAGCTCCGGAGCAGGAAAGACTTTACTTACTGTGGCCAGTTCATGCTCTTCAGATTTACATTCACCGCACTAGCCAGTGGCATAAATCAGAGCAACTTTTTATGTGTTATTGGGGCCGCAGTCGGGAAGCGGCCGCCACTAGACAAACATTGTCACATTGGGTGAGAGATGCTATTGCCCTAGCCTACGAGGTGCGTGGTCAGACTTCGCCTCTAGGAATTAGAGCCTATTCGACCAGGGGGCTTGCGTCATCAATTGCTCTGGCAAGAGGTGTCCCCTTGCAGCAAGTGTGTGATGGGGCAGGTTGGTCCTCTCTGCACACATTTGTCATATTTTGTAGTTTGGATGTCCATGCCACTTCAGGCTCGCGGGTCCTCGAGTCAACATCCCGGAATTATGTCTAAGACCTCTTTGGTGACTGTGCACACACGACACAACCCTGGGGTCCAGACACTTGCAGTGCGGCGGCGTCTGTATTCTCGTTCCCATAGCATTTTCACGTAGCAGTGTCGCTTTTGAAAGGGAACGTCTCAGGTTACTTTTCTGTAACCCTGTTTCCTGAAAATGCGGGAACGAGATGCTGCGCTCCAATGCCGCACTGCGGGTGTGACTGGACGTCCTTTCAGACAAAAATTGACCTGATGATGTTTCCAATTCAGTCCTATTTATAACCTGCAGGTGCACCTCATCAGATGACGTCACCTGACCAAGGTCATATAAGCCAAAGTTTGGCATGTTTGACACACACGTGCTTCACACCCGGTGGAATAAATGGACGTTCCCATAGCATTTTCATGCAGCATCTCGTTCCCGCTTTTTCAGGGAACAGGGTTACAGCAAAGTAACCCGAGACGTTAGCACTGTCGTCTTGCATCAGCAGGGTCCAGGTCCGATTGCCTCCTCCCCCGTGTGCATGGAGGTTGCATGTCCTCCCCCGTGCTTGGTGGGTTTTCTCTGGGTACTCCGGTTTCCTCCCACAGTCCAAAGACATGCAGATTAGGCTAACTGGCTTTCTCAAAATTTCCTGTAATGTGTGATTATAAATGTGTGCCCTGCAATGGATTGGCAACCTGTCCAGGGTGTACCCCGCCTTGTGCCCAGTCCCAACAACCCTGTAAACAGTATTAAGCGGTATAGACAACGAATGAGTGAGTGATAATGATACTAAGCATTAATCATTCATTCATTCATCTTCTATAACTCCTATCCTGTATACAGGGTCATGAAGGGCCTGGAGCCTATTTCAAGGGGTGGGGTACACCCTGGACAGGGTTCAGGACACATGCAATCACACACTCAAATGCTCATTTACTGTACACACTACAGGCAATTTGAGAGTTCCAAATAACCTAATCTGATAATCTGCATGTCTTTGAACTATAGGAGAAAACTGGAGTGCCCAAAAGAAATCCACCATGCAAAGCTAGAAAATACAAACTCCATGCACACAGACCCAAGCTGCAAGGTGAGAGTGCTAATCACTAAGCCACCATGCCACCTAATAAACATGTAAAAAACATAAAAACCTTTTAAAATATATCAACATGAAAACTATTGCTGTATACCCGCCTTTTTCATTGTTCACAGACCACCAGATTTTTCAGGAGTCTTGCCCATCCTGCAGTCATTCCAACTCCAATATCATTGGATTATTTTATCTTTTTAGACACACTAACTATTTTTAAGAATTTTTTTTAGAGTTGCCATGTTTTCAGTGTACAGTGATGGCCAAAAGTATAAAGACAACATCTGTGATGTATTATAGTTCTCCATGTTCATAAAACAGGTTATTTCACTAATTAGTTCTAGCCTATGTTGATGAAGACTACAGTAAGTTAAAGTGTAAACTGTCTACTTGATTGTTTTGTTTGGGCAGAAATTGTAGAAAACTGTAGACTTTGTTTAAATGTAAATAATAATTTAGTTAGTTTAACTAAGGTACAGAATAAATGCATTCATGTGGTGGTTGCCTAAACTGTTGCTTTTATTCAGACTTCCTCTAATCATATTTTTGAGCGATAACTTGATAACGTTGCGATATTAAAATGCAGAGCTCCTACACACAAATGCATAAAAGCAGGCCAAGACTGACAATATAAAGTATTTTGTCTTTCATGTCCTTCCTAGTCATAATGTCTCATCAGCTTGTTTAATTTGTCTTGCATCAGGAGAGGGATCAGATAAGTTGATTTATGGTGCGATTTCACGTCTTTGTCCTAGGAAGAACTTTCAGCATGATTACATAAAAAAAAAAAAAAAAAAAAAAAACCTTGATAATACAGATCGCACTTAAAACAACAATAAATTATAAATCTTCCCGACATTGTGTCCTTTGGAAGGAGGAAAGAAATGTACCCCTACTCACATACACACTATTATTAACACCCAAGCCTTAACTTCTGCCACATCAAATTTTCTTAATTATTTTTCGTAATTATTTTTGCCCACCATTTTTTAATTAGATGACATTCCCCGGTAGATTTAAAGCGCACCATCGTGTGCTCAAGAGCCACCTGCGGGTACGTTGCCGAATCCAATTTGCTCAGGAGGTGTAGTTTGATTATCAGCTCATGTACATAGCAGGTGGATTTATAGACTTGAAGATCACATCAATATTGATAGAATATCTATCCTCTGAAGTCACTCAGTCTTTGCCATGCTCACCTGCCTCCATGTGTTTCCTGCGTCAGATGTGATGAATATGCTAACGTTATTGCTAGTCAGCTCTGCACCGATGGAACCTAAGGGTAAAAAAAAGAGAGATTAAAAGAAAAATACATCGGGCACAAGACAGAATATTAAGTATTTATTAGTCACATATACAGGGAAATTCTATTCTTTGCATATCCCAAGTAGGAAGCTGGGGGGCAGGACACAGGGTCAGCTACATGTATGTTACAGTGCCAGAGGGCAGGGAATTACTCAATTCCCCCACAGTGGCAGAATGAGGACCTGGGGCTTGAACCACTAACTGTCTGATCAGTAACCCACAACCTTAACCCACCGGGCAACGACTGCCCCAAATGTACAGCTATGGATGGCTGTAGAATCAAATTCAAGCAACCACTGGATGATAGTGGCGAGCATGTTACGGTTACACCACACAGGAGCTAACCTTGCTGGTTGAGATGTTATGAATAAGCTGGGTATTTTAGAATGAGAGAAAATCCACAGCCAATACTTTTGGCACTGAGTATAATATATCCAACATCATTAGGGTGTGATTTTAAATAAAATTACACAATTTTACAGAATAATGATCTATTAATTAAAACATTTGCCAATGCCAACTTATTTTATGTTATTTTGAATAACTGAACATGTATATTAGGCACAAAAACAGCTTTTCAAGTGCAGAAACTTTAATGATTTGGAGTACGGTCTTCATCTTGAAGAGCACTTCTCTGCATAATTATTTCGCAAGTTAATCAAAATGATTGTTAATTAGGTTTCTGCCTTGAAAAGTTGTTTGCTCAAAATGAAGTCAATCTACACTGTACATCATGTATGTTTAAAAAAAAATACCTCATTTAAAGAAACCCAAATAAAAATATAAAAATAATCCAGCCCATAATATTTTGTCATCAGCATGTACTATAGGACCACACAATTTTACATGCATGACCAGGAACTTCAGGAATATTTAGCACAATTTGTGGCTCATGCTTCACTGATCGAATTGAGCAGTACTAATTCATGAAACCTATATATTTGCTCTCCATCTTATAAATGTGGTGGTGTGGGTGCCCATTTGCTCAGCAGTCTATGCTCTACTCCATTATTGCGTCTGTAGTGTATGTATAACTGCCACAGGCAATAATTTCATCACATTTTACTGTACTGTGGGAATCAGTTATCATTGTTGAAATGTGGAATGCCAAATTAAATTCTTGATGGTTCTTGATACCACTCATAACAAGTCTTAAATTATCTACTAATTGTGACCTGTCATATCAAGTGACATATTGACTGTGTAAGTCATACGAGTTAGCTTTGCACTATAGCCAATAGTAAGCAGTAGGGAAAATTTTCCTAATTAACTAATTACCCCAAAATTGATTAATTACAGGGACTTAATTATGGAAAAGTATTTATACCCCTTGAACTTTTCCACATTTTGTCATGTTATAACCACAAATGTAAATGCAATTCATTGAGATTTTATGTGACCGACCAACACAAAGTGGCACATAATTGTGACAAGGATGGAAAAAAAATTACCAATAAAAATCTGTGACATGCATTTGTATTCAGACCCCTTTACTATGATACCCCTAATTATTAGTGGAACTATTAGTGGAACCAATTGCCTAATTACCTAATTAGTAAATAGACTCCACCTGTGTGTAATTTAATCTTAGTATAAAATGTTCTGTGACGCCGTCAGATGTTTGTTAGAGAACATTAGTGAACATTAGTGAAGTTTAAAGCAGGGTTAGGGTTATTTTTACAAAAAAATATCTCAAGCTTTGATTGGCTGTTCAATCCATCGTGTGAAAATGGAAAGAGTACAACACAACTGCAAATCTATCAAGACATAGCCGTCCCCCGAAACTGACAGGCTGGGCAAGGAGAGCATTAATCAGAGAAGCAGCCAAGAGGCAAGTGCTAACTCTGGAGGAGCTGCAGAGATCCAAAGCTCGGGAGGGAAAATCTGTCCACAGGACAACTTTTAGTTATGCACTCCACTAATCTGGCCTTGTGTCATGAAAAGTGTCAGGAAGAAAGCTATTGTTGAAAGAAAGCCATAAGAAGGCCTATTTGCAGTTTGCAAACAAGCCATGTGGGGGACACTGCAATCATGTGGAAAATGGTGCTCTGGTCAGCTGAGACGAAACAAAATGATTGTTTTGGCCTAAATGCAACAAATGTACCGTGAACACAACATCACAGTGAAACATGGTGGTGGCAGTATCACGTTGTGGGGATGCTTTTCTTCAGCAGGAACAGAGAAGTTGGTCAGACTTGATGGGAAGATGCATGGCAAAAAAAAAACTGTTAGAGTCTGCAATAGACTTGAGAGTGGGGCAGAGGATCACCTTCCAGTAGGACAACGGTTCTAAGTATACAGCCAGAGTTGCAAAGAAATGATTTAGATCAAAGCATATTCATGTGTTAGAATGGCCAAGTCTGTTGAGAATTTGTGGCAAAACTTGAAAACCGCTGTTCACAGACACTTTTCATCCAATTTAACTAAGCTTGAGCTATTTTGCAAAGAAGAATAGGCAAAAATGTCATAGAGACATACCCAAAATGACTTGCAGCTGTGATTGCAGCAAAAGGTGGTAATACAAAGTATTGATTCAGCGGGGGTGAATACAAATACACACCACACATTTCAGATATTAATTTTTGAAAAAAAAAAAATTAAATCATTCATAATTTTCCTTCCACCTCACAATTATGTGCAACTATGTCAAGTTCAGAGAATTTAGTATTAGTAAATGCTGGATCTAGTTCCTCACTCTTCAGTTTTTCATCACTTTGAGATAAAAAGCACCATATTTATACCAACCTGCCAAATGCAATTTCAGTGTAGTAAGAGCATTGTGTGAAGTTATTGGACATAGCAATAACTTTGTTCTCATTGGACCTGGTGGTTAACATGGCTAGGACATTGCCAGGAAGTGGCATTGTATTATGATTTACCTACAGTAACAAATGTTACAAAGAAGACGCTTGTAAAGGACTGCTAATAATTTCTCGAACCCTTTTTGGTGCTTGATTTTTCAAGACTTGCTGCAAATCTTTACTCATGAACCAGATAAAAGGCAAGCCCTTTACAGAGTTTTTCTTTGATGTTCTGTCAGCTCATTAAAAGCATTAAAAGTCTGCAAACCACCAACAACTGTTAAAATCCGATTTAAAATAATGTATGAACTGTTGAAGTTTAACAATTTTGAGCATACAATTAAAAAAAAAAAAAAAAATATATATATATATATATATATATATATATATATTAATTTTTTAATTAGTTAATGAATTAATTACTTAATGAATTAGTACTTTATTTATTTTTTTTATTTTAAAATAAATATCTCCAGGACACAAATGATTTTGGCAAATTATTATTTTCCTACACACAATGTTATCTATACCAAAATGTTGAATTTAAAAAACTGCCATACAGCATACCTTAATTTAGAAGCATTAAACATTAAAGTCTTGAGCAAAGCAATAGACATGTTGTAGCTGGCTGAATTTTTCAGCAAAAGCTGACACGTCATGATAACAACGTCATATCACTTCTGTCTGTCTCACGATCAGCAATACTTTCTGGTTTAAATGTGTTTAAAGGGGATTTGGAGAATGTTGATACCACTCCACCAGTAACAGATGACAGGTAGGCAACGGTTAACATCTACTACATTCTGCAAAAACGGAACATTGCATGATTTGGATGTTGTTTGGACACCATGTTATCTACCTAACACAACTATGTGGGATGCTGCAATGTACGCACTGTGGTGAAGCAGAGAAACAACGTTACAAAACTTAAAATATGCATAAGCGATTCGCGTTCAAGTGACATGAGATGTGTGTGGAAAGCTGCTGGGGGTAAAAAGCTGTTGCATTCACTTTGTCTAGTTCTGGTTCTCTTACTGTAATGTTTTAAACCTTAGGGCACGACTGATGGCCATGCGGTCAGTTGATGCACAAACAGACATTATATAGTGCATACTGTATCTGTGCTAGGATAGGGAGCTGTCCACATGTACTGAAGCGAAACTAATGCTTAGATTCCCACAAACACAACTGCTGGCTGATTTATTCATTGAGACATAACTGTGGGAGGTGGAGTTGAAGCTTTTATAAAAATAAAAAAAAAACCATGCATCATGATTCAAAATCAAAGAAAACATGCATAAAATAGTATCAGTTTAATACAAATTTGTAATAAATTCATTTGAAAAGAAACTCAGTTTTCCTCAAAACTTCTCAAAAGTTCTCATTTTACAGTCAAATTGTTTTAGAAAAATAAAGTAATATATCTTATTGAGTATAAATCATGTTGATATATTCCTGTCTACTCTACTTACACATACACTACAAATGTCTGATAATAGAGATCACGTGGCAAAACACTGGAGTATCCCAGATGGAAACCTTTCAAATTGGAATAACTACTGTATAGGCTCAACTACATTCATAATAAAGCTTTATTTGCCAGGGATAATTATTTAATTACTAACTCACAGGAATAAAATGTGGAGTTCATAAAAAAATAATAAATAAATAAATAAATAAAATAAATTGCCTGATCAGAGCTTTAAACCGTTTTTATTGCATTAAAACATTAAGAAAAGAGACAGCCATTGAATACATTCTCAGTAACAAAAGCATCCGTGTTTTTACCATCAATGATTTTTTTTCCTTCCTCAGATTTTTGATTTTTTTTTTTCTTTCTTTCTGTCTGATTAATGCTTGAATGTTCTCCTTTTATTGGCTCACTATCACAAACCCGGCATAAATAAGGGTGTTTTTCATGTAAATCACATGCATATGAGAGCAAATTGAGATATGTCGTAGTAATATAATGTAAATAATGGACTAATGGGCGGGAGTCGATGCAGCCGAAGCCGATTCATCATCCGCGCTCAGATCACTGCTCATTTTAATGTCGCACAGCGGTTTCATGAATCAGATGCATCATTCTGTCTGCTCAGATCTGCGCTCGTTTCTGCACGTCTTTGATAAATAAGGTCCATTCTTTCTAAATTGCCAAGTTCAGTGAAAGTTTTCTGCCATCACAGGCCATTATGTGAAACCTTAAATAAGTTACATCTGCCATTCCTATGATGAGAGAGAGAGAGAGAGAGAGAGAGAGAGAGAGAGAGAGAGAGAGAGAGAGAGAGACCTCAGGACAGTGAAATCAATCACCTTAAATTCAGTGTGCTGAGGAGCATCTAATATACTCCCCTCTGGGGATTTCCCTATCTGGAAAGTCAGAGAGACGTTTATATTCCATCTGTGTTCATCTACAAGACAATATGGCATTTGAATAAGGTGAATGACGCAGGTGAAAGGGTCATCCAAGAAAAAAATCGAAAAAAAAAAAAAAAACATGATGAGTGCCTTTAATGTTATAGAATGAATAGCAGTTAGGAAAGAATCTGAAATTAAGAAAGAAAAGGGGAGATGACAAAAGATGCGATTTAATGCACTTGCTTGTCTCGAGCGCAGCACTTAGCATCTCTGTTGGTTTGCACTGGCATGCTGCTAATCTTGTTTATAGGACATATTCCATGTTTCTCCATGGACTCGATATGAACAACAGCTCGGCAACAGCAGCTTGATAAAAGCTTACAAAGGAGGTAAGAAAGTGTCTTAATGCACAGAGCTACAGTAAACACTCGCATAACCAACACAGTTTGTTGAGTATTGCTGAGGTGTCAGGCTCACAATCAATAGATAAGATTCTTTTGCTTGCAGTCTAATATACAGTAGATTGCAGTAATGCTGTTTGCTTTGTTTTGTCTACGCATTATCATCTCTCCCTTTCTGTGCACTCCTGATAATATCATATAGTTAAGCCTACCTTGTATCTATTGTAGCCTTTTGTACATTGCAGTAAAAATCATTATGGCTATAATAAATAAAAATAACAAAAATACCTTTCTACATTTATATTTAAACATGGTAATATTTTTATCTTGATATATTACTGTATACTTGATGTACATACTGCAACATGCGTTAATTTTTAAGTTAATAATCTATAAATCATGAACTCAATACCAAGAGCTAGGAACTGGACTATCAAATTAAAGTAAATGGAAAAAAGCGACAAGTTGATATCGTAAACATTATCTACAGTAGATAAATGTAGAACTGGACAATTCACATGAAGTGAAGGGAAAAAAGGAAAAAAAGTTAATGGCCTATTCACTCACTCACTCACTCACTCACTGTCTACTGATTAATTCTCTATACAGGGTTGCAGGCGCCCGAGCCTATCCCTGGAGACTTAGGGCACGAGTAGGGTACACTCTGGACAGGGTGTCAATCCATCGCAGGACACACACACTACGAACAATTTAGAAACGTCTTTTTTTTTTTTTTTTGCAATTATATATTAATAATCTGCATGTTTTTGGACTGTTAGAGGAAACCGGAGTGGCCAGAAGACATGCACCAAGCATGGGGAGAACATGCAAACTCCATGCAGACATGAGGCAGGAATTAAACCCAGATCCTCAATCTTTATGACCAGAGTACTCTCAGTGTAAAGAGGTTATATTTAATTTCTTGTGGAATGTGCATAATAGACTATCCTTAAAAAAAAAAAAAAAAAAAACGAACTGTGCATGCTTTAGAACTGCTTTAGAAAACTACAGTAGTAGTACACTTGTTCAGGTAAGTGCAGCTCTATGGACACAAAATGCCTAGACAGGCTCTTGACTCTCATTATAGACCAACAGGAATGAAACCTGATGTGTACTTTTTGCTATTATAGTCCATTTACCTTATGATTTAGGATGTTCTGACACGCTTTTCTGCACAGCTGTAGTCTGTACTGTAGTCTATCTTCCTGTCAGCTCAAAACAGCCTGGCCATTCTTCTTGACTGCTCATCAATTCTGTTTTGTTTTTCACAGCACTCTAAAAAAGAACTGGTGTGCTGTAATACCCAAAGCAGCCACGGTTAACTAGCCAACATTAACGGAAGCTCTTGCAAAGTATCCGAATTGTTTTATGCGATGCTTTGCTAATCTGACATTAAGACATCACTGCTTTTTACCCACTGTAGCATGTCATACTCACTCACTCACTCACTTTCATTCTCAATCCAACACATTAAAATATACACAGTTATCCTAATTTGCATGTCTTTGGATGGTTGGAGAAACCGGTGTAGCCAGAGGAAACCCAGCAGGCACAGGGAGGACATGTAAACAGATCTAAATGTGGGACTCGAACCTTCAACCCTGGAGGTGCGATGGCATGGTGCTAAATACTATGCCACTATGCCATATAATAGAACTAGTCTAATACTGTATTTTATGCATAAAAGTCATTCAGTGGTAGATTTAATGGGGAAAAATGTTATCAACAGGTAAGAACACAACTGGCATGGCTGACACTATTCCTTTTATTCCCACTACTCCCAGCATCCCTAAAGACCACCCTGATCTTTAGCAAAATTTGTAAAAAAAAAAAAAAAAAAAAAAAAAAAAAAAACTATATATATTTTTTTTGATATTTTTATTATATATTTTATTTTTATTATATTATATTATATATAATTTTTTATATATGTATATTATATAATTATATATAATATACTATATATAGTATATTATATATAATTAGTGAGAAAAGTTTTGTTGGATTTAACTTTAAACATGCTAAGACTACGAACAATTCAGGCGAGACTCGCTCATTTACGACGGTCATGTGCTGGGTCTGGTTTACCTTATGGCATTTTATTCCTTGTAGTTTTATTGCATCTCTGAACTTTGCTGAATATCGCTAGAGGAAGTGCTCACTTACCCGTTGCCACTATGATTCCTGGCGCCGACTCTTTGCTGGCGATATTTCCAGACGTGTAAGGGTTCGCCGACACATGGAGTTGCAGATGCAGGGAACAGTACGGCTATAATCAAACAAACACCCAAACAGACATTAATTTCTGTCATTAATTGCAGTGAAAATCAATATCAACTCTCTTTAAGTAGCATCAACTAAGCTGTCACTCTATGGCCATGAAGCCCTAATTACAAATCCCACAGCAGTACAAATTCCCACTGGTTGCATCCCAACATTAATTTTGATTGGAGTAACCTTTAATGGAACAATTTTCATTACACGACTGCAAATGCCAATGGTATCCACATGTTGCACTGGCTGTTTGGGGGTTTATTAAATCTTTGACATTTTCTGACAAATAACTCCATAATGGGAGCTGAAAGCAAGGCCGGGTGTGAGACCATTAATTAGTCAGATTTATCAAAGGGTAATTATTTTTTTGCTGGAGCATCTGAGTGAAGTAGATGAGTGCTACTCTGTCACAGCCATGGGTGGCTGAGAGATGTTTTTACTACATAACCAGCAAACGCTGGCCTCATTAATCAATCATGCAGTAAAGTTGTTTGGATTTTTTTTTCTCTTTCTTTTTATAGGCCAAACCAGACTACTATTTCCTGCAAGATTTACATTCTTAGTGTGAAGCTACTGTAATTTTCCAAATTACTGACCGACAGTATGTATCTAGTGCTATTAAATGCCAATCAACTGATTCAAGCATGCACGCAGTTGTACTGTATTTTTAGCAACGAGTACCAAACTCCATAGTGCAAATGACCAAATGCTGTATTTGCTAAGTTATGTACAGTAACTCATATTTTCCAACCTCTGACTAGAAAGAAGCAAAGAAAAATCCTACACTCCAAGTTCACCCGAGTTCAGTGCATGGCATCAAGTCAACCTGGCTGTGGGCAGGATCAGAAGATAACAGATAGTGGTGGTGTTTCATGCATTTAAATTCATTCGTGATCCTCCATGTGTAACAATGGGAAGTTTGGATCATAGCAATATCAATGTTTTTTTTTTTTTTTTTTTTTTGGAATACATTAAAAGCACAGAGCACGTAGAGCAAATGATTCAATGTGTGCGATAATGAGTAGTGAAAGAAGAAATGCTGCCATGCCATAATTGCTTATCTCCTTAGAGAATACAGGCAGCTCAATACTTTATGTCACCTGACCTTTTAGTAGAAGGTTGATGCCATGCTATTGGACTTTGATGAGTGAGTGTGATGAGCGTTGCTCTTTTTGATGCTTAACTCTCACTAAATTAGACACGTTTCAGACAGACAGCATTTAACAAGAGCTCTCAGTCTCATTATCAAACTCTCTCTCTCTCTCTCTCCGTACCGTCTCGCACTGTTCCTCTTTGTCACCAACCCACTTACACATGCTCCGTCTCTCACTCTCACTCTCTCTTTCTCACACACACAGACACACACCTTTTATTTATTTATTAATTTTTTATTCTCTCACCAATAAGCAGTGGATGCTGTTTCCTCGTAGATCAGTAGAGGGAGCCTGCAATAGTCTCCAGTCTCGCCCTTTGTTGTACGTGATGTACGTCTTCACTTGGTCATCTAATTTCTTGTTGGCCAAAAACATCCCTTTAATTCCTGCTACCTGCAAACCAAGAAAGAACCAGAACAGAAATTCACAACATGTTCAATAACTGAGGACTTTATTCTGGCCGGTGGTGGCAAATTTTTTACCATATGCTAATGCTGATGGGTGGCGACCTCAATCAAGGCACTAGACTCCTCTCTTCAGGCAAGGTTTACTAGGCCAATGCTATTATCAACAGGGTAATTATATGATGGTGAGATAGAGTGAGACTGGGATATATGTTACCCTATTTATACAGACGACCTGTGCGGAGCAATATGTAAATGATATAGATGATTTGTATTATAATAACCTAAATAAGGTGGTACAGAAGTTTAAGTTTGAGTAGGTTAAGGCATTGGACAATGGTTCGGAAGGTCACAGGGTCAAATCCCATGACTGCCAAGTTGTCCCTGTTGGGCCCTTGAGCAACTGCTCAAATGTGTAATGAAATACAAAAAGTCGCTATGGATAAGGGCGTCTGCCAAATGCCTAAATGCAAATTCTATGCACATTTCAGCTTATAGCACAAAGGACACCTTTTTTTTAAATTAATTAATAAATTTTTTCACCCAGATTTTCGTGTCCAATTCCTTCCCGTCACTAGGGGACCCCACATTAAGGCTACTACTACCACTCAGTCGGGAGGGCCGAAGACTATCGCGTGTTTTTTCCTCCGAACAGCATCTTTTCGCACTGCTCGCTCGCGCACCGTTGATGGCACACACTCGGAGGACAGCGCTGATTGGCTGTAGAGCCATAATTAATGTTAGAGCACCTCCCATCCCTCCCTTCTGAGAGAGCTCAGCCAATCAGCTCTATCTAGGCCTCTGGCTAGGAGAGGTTACAGCATCACCCAGGAAGCAAACTCACGATCCCCGGATGACAGAGTGAGCACTTTACCACTGCGCCACTTGGATGCCTCACAAAGAACACCCTTGATGTACTGTATAAGGACTTGTCTACACTTTTTTTTTTTTTTTTGTCTAAAGAGTTACATTTAGTTATGGAAAAGCAAAACTAGTATACCTCATACAGCTCAATCATAACGTTGCCCTCAGGTCCCATGCTGCTCATAACGTTCTCCAAGGCGAGTGTATAGTACACTCCTCCGGCCTCTGAGACGTACAGGTTATAGGTGTCATTCTGATTCCACTCTTGAACCGCTGCCACCACCCGGTTTTCATCTGTACTGATCACGTGCAGGTCCTTGGAAGTAAAAGTAAGTACTGTATATGTATATACTATATCATATTTTCATCTCATTATAACTTCATACTGTACGTTCCCATTGGATAAGGAAAGGGGTCTTCAGTCATGGTCACAAAGACCCAGTGTGTCTACAGGCTTAAATCTTAACCAGGCAGGGATCACACAAGTTTCATCACAAAGGTTCATCGTGTGCTTCCTATTTGACTGGAATAAACGCATGCAGGTACACAAGCACTTTGTGGGCAAGACTGAACATTACTGTTTTAGGAACGTGTGAAACATAAGCGACAGCCTAGAAATGAAACCTTTTACATACAGTAATCATCTATTTTCTACTTCGTACTGTAACGTCATAAAAAGTAAGATTCCTAGATTGGAATGTCTTACTTTTTTTCTATAATAGGGTTTTATCGACTGTATGGATAGAACTTGATGTATGTACAAATATACTGTTATGTATATGAAATGGTAACATTTTAACCAAATTCACATCCAATTGGTTTTTTCAGACCGACATATGTTTTCATCTTTTTAAAAATAATTGTCGGAGCACTTTTAAATTTTTATGCCTTAGCAACCTTTATTATTATTATTATTATTATTATTATTATTATTATTATTATTATTATACAAAAAAATTATACAACATTATAAAACAAAGTTGATTGCCCCCTCCAAAAAAAAAAAACAATAAATAATGTATTCGTCACATTTACATACATAAAAAAGTCAAAACCTTTAGCCCTAATCATTTAATTTGTGATCAGGCACAGCTGAATATAAATGTGATGGCATGGAGTGAAGGGGCCATGTGGAGAGCCAGGCTGATCCTGCCCTGCTGCGCCAAATCAGATTAATAATCACGATAAGACCTTTTTCACTTTATCTAGCTTTGACACTGAACTAATATTCTTATTACCATTAAATTGAGCTTGTTGGGCTAGGCTAAAGTTGAAAAGACATGCTGGCAATTTAAACTGCATCTACCACAAACTGTGCAGGCTTTGCCCCCCCCCCCCCCACACACACACACCTAAAGAAGCTGTGGAACCTGATTGAATTAAACATTTTTAATTGTCATATGAAAAAAAAAAAGCAGCGCCTGCAAGGAACATTCTTCGATTTCACATGTGTAATGGTGAGGATTATTCGTGAATTAGTTAGCATGAGACCTACAGTAAGACCTAACAAGAACCAATATTTGTATATATGTACATTCATGCTTGCAGTGTTCTGCCTAGGCATTACCTTAGGAAGCGTGTATTTGGGAAGCTTCATTGGTGTGAAAAGGTCTCGCCTTGATGACACGTAGTAGATTGGCCGACCGCCTGTCGACACCTTGGGATAATAGAGACAGACACAAACACAAGTACAAGAGGTTACTTTTAGACCAGGTGGCAATTTACCAGCGAGTACAAGCAGCCCTCTGTAAATGCTGTTAGGTGTTAGAGACAATTTATCAGCTTCAAATTGCCCGGTCACTTTGTCACATTGAATCGCTTCCTGAATTCAGCCCACACTGTACAGGCTTTATACTTATACAGGGATGAAAACCATACAGAACAAGATGATCGCGGGACGACTCTGTGAGACTCGTTACAAAGCTCTTTCTCATGGATGCCGTCCTTCACCGCGGTGTTTTTAGCAGCATCTGGTGAATCCGTCACATCTTTATTCCCCTGCCATGTCACCTTCATTTATTACGCACCTGCACAAACACATACTCGTCCTGCACCACCAGGGAATTGGGGTCGATGTAGCCGGGGAAAGGTTTGCCCTTGTTGGCCTCCGTACAGTTCTGCAGCTTGCAGGTGATGTACAGAGCCTCTAAAAAATAAAAACAGTAAAAAAAAA
>JAAGKR010001997.1:0-106756 GCA_011419295.1 Clarias macrocephalus | reverse complement strand
ACACACACACACACACACACACACACACACACACACACAGCCACACACACACACACACACACACACACACACACACACACACAGCCACACACACCAACACACAGCCACACACAGCCACACACACAGCCACACACAGCCACACACACACACACACACAGCCACACACACACACACACACACACACACACACACACACACACACACACACACACACACACACACACACACGCCCCCCCTCCCAAAAAAAACATACATACACTTACATACAGTACACATATATATTGTACACATACACCCACGCACACACCAACACACAGCCACACACACACATACAGTGCACATAAATACACATACACCCACACACAGACAGACAGACAGATAGACAGACATACATACAGACAGACAGACAGACAGACAGACACATACACACACACATACACACACACACACACACATTCAGTACATGCGCGCGCACGCACACACACACACACACACACACACACACACACACACACACACACACACACACACACACACACACACACACATACACACACACACACTTACATACAGTACATACAGTGCATGCATATACACACACATACATGCGCACACACACATTTACACAAAAGATGGGGAAAAAAACAGAACGAAAGAAGAAGGAAATTGAGTTTTTTTTTCCATTTGCTGTCAAATGTAATACAATGTACCATAAAAGATGCCCCAATGTCACAAATATGAAAACTACTGTATGATAAATGACATAAAACATGTTGCTGCATGTCAGAATAGTGCTGAAGTCTAAATAGCAATGTGCACATGTTCAATGTGTATTAAATAAGGAAGAATTGAATCCCTTCTACACGCACTTAACTCTGATTATAACCCTGAATGAATTCTTACTGAATAGACGCTGACAGACATCAACACGCTCAAACTTTTCTTCACTTTGAAACCTATATGTTTTGACCCACCATGATGTCAACACACACTGTTGCAAACGCAGCATGTAACCTCCAAATGATGTTCTTCTAACATGACAGCTGTTTTTCCTCTCCTGAAACAGCCTGCTAATATTTGCTCTTCCTATTGAGAATATGAGCGAAATGAAATGGTAAGTATGTGAGCAAAGTGCCATATGATATTATGTCCTCTGTCAGCCAGCTAATGATGTTGAAAATGTCCAGGAAAAGATGGAGGTATGTGAAAGAGGGACTGGCTTTGTATCTGTATTTTGTATGATGTTACAATTGAATGCCAAACATGATTAATGGCCTGAAAAAGTGTGTGTGGGGGAAGGCATGGGCAGAGTGGGGGGAGGGGGGGGGGCCCCCCCCAATGAGGAGCGCTGTGGATAATTTACTTGAGGGACGATTGAGGTCTATTCAGGAGGCAACTCCGGATTAGCGGAAGACTTGTTTAATTAACAATGACACCATGCAACCGGTTTCATACGAGTGGAATACCAAATATTTAACTCCCCTATCTTATTACAGGAATAAACACATGCCGTGCATGCTGGACATCGCTGACAGTGAGAAAGAGGCGACAAACCGTGGCTGGAATTCTCCAGACTCTCTGTATCTCATCATTCCTTCCCCATTTAGAGTGCATGGAGCATAGACAGTGTCTAATGATTTGCTCATATTAAATTTTAATCTATGAATAGGATTTCGTCCAACATTTTTAACCTTCTTTTTGGGGAATTCATTTGGAGGATTCTGGAGAATGTTGAATAACTAGGACGGAGCATTTTTCACTTCATTATGTGCACGAATTTTTCAAGCATGACTGTTAGGAAATTAGATCCAAGCGTGTGTGTCAATCAGATATTTTCTTAGGAATCTTACATTTCAGCCAGAGAAGTATATATATATATATAGTTTTAGTTGACTTACATTCTATTAACCCAGTGCCCAGTGTCCATAACGCTTCATGTTTCCACTAATATACTGTATATATATCTTTTACCACAGTGAATTATTTCTTATAATATCAAATTCAAAAGTGATGTATTCCTCTAATACCAGAGACATTTTTATACTTTTAACATATTTATAATAAATGGGATTTGAATCATTTCTAATTACATTTAAAGTTGTCTAACATCATTGAAACAGATTGGCTCCTACTGTATTATCACTTACAGTGTTGCAGTGTTACTAGTGTCACCTCACCTCACCTTCTTGGCCTCTCTCCTTGTCCCTACAATACAAAAAAAGTGGCTTGAAAAGATAAAAATGATCAAATATGTCATTTTTCCCCCCTAAAAGTAAACCAACATTCAGGAACCATGTGGAAAATATGAACATACCTGTCCAATTTCCAAAATCATTAGGAGAGATTTGATGATTTTTCTTAATCATCAAAAAGTGTACCTACCTGTATCCAGATGGAACTTTAGGCAGGTTGGTGTTCTTCAGACATACACTCAGGTATACGTCTACTACATCATGCCAGGAAGCAAGGATATCAGCCACGACCTCAAACTAACATTTATTGCCGCTCATCAATCTGGGAGAGGTTATAAGGCCATCTCCAAGCAATCTGAAATTCACCGTTCTGCAGTGAGGCCGACTTTTTACAAACGGAGAGCCTTCAAGACAATTACTGATCTTCCCAGGAGTGGGTGTCCTAGCAAATTTATTCCAAGGTCGGATCATTTAACGCCCAGAGATTATAAAGAAAAGCCCGAGAGCATCATGCAACCTACAGGCCTCTGTAAGCAAATGAATGGCAGCTCAATCATAAAAAAACTGCACAAGTATGACTTTCAGAGAAGGTGAGGTGTATCACCACAAACACCTCATACTGCACCAACTGTCAAGCATAGCGGTGAAGGGGTGATGATTTGGTCTGTCTGTCTGCGTGTCTGTCTGTATGTCTGTATGTATATCTGCCTGTCTGTCTGTCATCTCACTTCTTGTTTATGAAAACAATTATGTTAAAGAGTAAGTGCATTAATATAGACGCTATAGACAGAGCTGCTGTTAGAGGTGAGTGATGATCATATATTGAGTGATCTGAATTAAGAACATCACTGGGTGTATACATACTGTAAGGTATCTAAAGATAAACAGCCATTAATGTACTCGACACTACTGTTGCATTTTAAAATAAGCATGGTTTGTTACACCAAATACTGTCTCATCTAGTTTATTACTGCCTATAGTATTTTTTTTTGTAGAATGTAAACTTTTAATTTCAAAATAATTGAAGCTTTTTGCACAATAATCTACATAATAAACAACAACTTTTTTTTTCTAATGGCAGAAAAAGAAGTTGAAGCTCAGCTCTTGAGAAGAGGCTGGAAGTTAAGTGCCTGGAATATGCAAATGAGCCCCGAATCAGGGTGCTGGATTGGCTGACCATGTGGCACATTTCCATACAGACCCGAGTGGCTCCGCCGCGCACTTCCGTCTGTGCGGCCTGCTGCGTCCCTGCAGTCCCCCAGAGTCAATGCAGCTTGATTACACTTCATCCTCACCAAATTATAATGCAAATAACGTTCCAGCTATTAACCATGCAAAACGCTCTAAATGTGTACGCGTCCCTGCGGTGTGTGTGATGTAAATGGCTATGTCACATTAAAAGTGACACCGGTAATTCTGCGCATTGTGGAGTTATTGGATGCCACATCGTATGAGGCGTTGTGACAGCTATGCAGATGAGTGCATTTTGCCGTACCGAGTCAATTTGACACAGTCACGGGAGAGAGATTGCTTTTTTAGGCATAATGAAAGCACAGAAATTAAGAAATTACCTTTGAGCAAACTCTCCCCCTATCTCACCGGCAGTGGCACGAATTCAGCTGAGCCGGAAGAGGAGAAGAACTACTTGAGATTCATGCTCACTCATTGCTCATTAAGAGACCTTTAACCATAACCACATTATTATAATAGAACCAACTGAGAGGTTTTAAAGATTCAGTCGAATTGGATTTTATTCACAGGACACGACTGGCTGGAAAGATCTTTTTCTCACTTGTAAAAATGTTGGATTACTTTTTATGGTGTGTGTGTGAGGAGGGCGAGGACGGGAACACCAACCACAAAAACCGCAGCCTATGAATCTCATTCTGATGAGAAATCGGTATTATGAAACAGTGGTAACTGATATAAAACGTAATAAATCTCAATGTAACATTTCAGGAAATGCTAGAATATGATGCCCTTTTATGTGGAATTCAAGCAAAATCATTTGATCAATCAATCAATCAATCAATCAATCAATCAATCAATCAATCTGTCTGCACTGGACTTTTTGCTCTGTTAGTTTTCTTAAATCATAATGCAGACTTTGAAACTTGTCTCAACAGACGTGACCTTCTCACGCAACACTATATAGTTATGTACTATACCATAGCTACTGTATATACTATACTATATGAATATACAGTAGGTAACACTACAGCATGTGCGTTTGAAGAAGGAGAACACACCAGACTACCCAGTTTGAGGATGAGCGCTCCTGTCCCTACCTCATTAAAATGATTCAGTATGATAGAGTAAGCAAATACTCATGTTAAATGAGATGTCCCTTCGCCTCTCCAAAAGGAATGAACTCTTTAATTTGAAAAATCATGCTGAGTTGCAGGTTGTGCTAATTTGCTGAGAAGATTTACTGTATATATATTTAACTCAGCTTTCTTTGCTCAAGTTATATGAGGATAATCAAATACGGGCTGCTGTGACACGCGACCTACTACCTGGCCAACAGTACTGTATGTGAACACACCTGAGCACCCTTGTCTAAAACCATGTGCAATAATAATGAGTCGGACCCTTATTTGCTGCAGTAACATCCACCGCTCTTCTGGGAATGTTGTTTTTGGGAGTTGATTTTCCCACTTGAAGTCCATGGCTTTGTGCCCGGTCACCCACAAGAGCACAAGAAGTGTGTGTCGATGTCCAGCAAGAAGGCCTGGTGTGTCCAGTGGAGTGCGTTGAGCTCAACCCAACTGTGGGTAATTACAGTATGCCTTCATGGACCCTGCTCTGTGCACAAGGGTATTATCATGTTGGAACAGATACAGTATGGGTCCTAGTGAAAGGAAATCCCAGTTTTTTTTTTTAAAGCGCTATACAAATAAAATTGAATTGAATTGAATAGTTTGGGGAAGAACCACATATAGGAGTACTGATCAGGTAGCCACACCCATCATCCCTTCACATTTCGCTTACACAGAGCCTGTAAGCTCATTTCTTGTATTTTTGTATTTGTATACTTTTGGTAATGTAGCTTCTTAAGGAATAGTATAGCTCTATTTCTTCCTGAAGTAACACAGTGACATACAGCATGCATCATCCAAGCATAAAAAACCATCGAACTTACAGTAAGGTATGAACCGATGAGAAACGGGTGCAGATGATGACAGATGATCAGTCGGATCAGGTGAGATTAGTATACCAGTGATGCTGAATGCTCAGTAGTCGGAAGAGACGAGAGGGGAAATCAGGTTGCTGCTGAGTTTGTTACATAAACAAGCAATTTTTAATTTGTGTCTTTGGGCACTTTTTCCAGCCTGTGACGGTAGAACATTTATTCTCGTTATCTTCACTCAATCTACATGGTAATTAAATGTAATCATTTAAATGAGGGTTGTCTCGAGACTTTTGCACAGTACTGTACCTTTGTCCATATACAGTAGTAAGGCTCTGACTTTTCAATAATAAGCACGTCCTGCTGTCGGAGATGCCGTTGTGGAAAGGAAACACCTACTGACAAATCAGAATTGAGCATTCAAGAGCATTGGGGTGGAAATATGTATAATAGGTTGTGTGTAGAAAGATCCCCCATGACAGATTGTCATGCAGCTTAAAAACAGCGCCTTCCTACTTTAAAAACAGAACCGTTGCTCCTCAATCTGTTACAGCTCTTGCATCAGTGTGTGTGGGGACATTGCAGGACTCGACTAGACGTGTCAGCTAACAAACAGCAATGCAACTAGTGACTGGAATTGCCCGGCCTTGCTCTACACAAGACCCAAGCCTACTCATCATGTGGGCAGATCTTTGTGAGGGAATTATGGCTGGAAGGTTGAGAGTGAAACTCACGAGCATCACTGAAATAAACGATGGGTTACAGAGTCATTAAAACCATTTTAATCCAACTTTATATGAAGTGCGTACTAAAGTGATAGTATAATAGTGCTGCCATGTGGAGGACATGCTGTAGAGCTTCACCAAATTGCTGCCCAATGGCTTGATCCCCCAACACACACACACACACACACACACACACACACACACACACACACACACACACACACACACACACACACACACACACACACACACACACACACACACACACACACACACACACACACACACACACACACACACACAGCTCACCTCATACACTAACAATACACAGTATCGCTCCTGTTCTCATTTCAGTGTTAAGAGATATCGAGATGTAGATCCGCTCCGAGTGACTATAAAAACCATCCGACGGTGTTTTAATCTTCGTCAGTCTCAGTGGGAACCCAGTGGCAGGGTTACAGTGCTGCTCTCATCGCTACTCCTGCCTGCCTGCAATTTGAGCTGATCCCATCCACTTGTGCTCTAAACACGCAGCGTGCTGAAGAGGGCTCCTGAGTGGGCTGACTGGGGCCTAATTAGGGAGCTTTGTTAATGACAGGTAGTGTCAGATGCTAATGAGGCCCTGATTGGAGTGCGGGGGAGTGGAGATGATTGGGATGTCTTGCAGCTAAAAGTCAAATACTCATCAGAGCAGACAAGGGGCTGCATGGCGTTCACATTTGAAGCCGTCTAGGCGAAGCAGTTAGGCATGATAGCGTCTGCTGCGGCTGACACCGAGGTCTGAGCGTACAGCATAAATGCTTTTCGAGCATTTCAAGCATTTTTCGCGAATTTATGTCACTAAGCCCTTCAATCAGGGGCTACTTTTTCACAATTACTAACTACAGGCTCTATTTTATGAAAATGTGATGCTCATTATATAAAATAGCAGCTAAATAATCTGGCAGTTTAAGACTTTTTTTTTTTTTTTTTTAAGTGTTCTGTCATCTTTATTGCATTTTCTTTGGTTTTGTTTTAAACGACTGTCACAAAGCAGTTTTATAGAAATCCAGATGTAGATTCCTAAAGAAGGAGCACACAGACTCGTACAGTACATCACAGTGGAATTCATGGCTATGCATCTCCTAATTTGTTAAGAGCCTTGAGTGAGAAAGCAGGGTCAGCCATGATAAAGTCCCCGTGGTGCAGCGAGGCGTTAGGGGTCTTGCTTAGCGGCAGCTTGGCTTAGCTGGGGCTTGAACCACTGACCTTTAAACTAGCACTCATCGTCATCTGGGTGATCCTAGAGAGTGTGATTATAAATCATTACAGTATACAGAGGTGATACACTGTTTTAGGTGCAGATCTACAGGATCTGATGTATGTTATGATGTTTTGGGGAAGTGCAAATCTTTCAGATCATTCACAGGAGCAGAAGCAAGTTCAGAAGCTTCCAGCAGAAATATCAGTCAGTAACATACAGTACGGTGACATGTTCAGTTATAGTCTCATTTCTCAGCATTTCTTTATACTGCAGAACTCGGGCCCAGATTATTCCCAAAACTCACCATTAACACCAGGACTTGTCCTGTTAGCTCTTAGCTCAGTGCTAATGTTGTTTAACCTCTCCCCTCCCCGCACCAATCAGCAGGCCCAGACTTCCAATCCTCACTATTCTAGCTCGATCTCTTTCTGATCAGTTTCTCTGTATTTCCTAAATCACACTTAATAATTACCCTTAATAATAAACTACATTTTAAACCTATGATTTCCGACTTAAGATTGTTTTAATGTGACATCGTAGAAGATTATTTCAAGAAGAGCTTAACACACCACAGTACATGATAAGATGTTCTCCATCAGAGCCTTGACAATGAACAGCCTGTATTGATAGACTTGCACTTAAAGAAAATAACGACGTCATCATTTATAGGCATGATCGTCTCTTGTGCTGAAAATGTAGTACAGAAAACTGTAATTGTCTTCCAAGTTTGTTGAAGGAAAAAAGAATCTTTGTGTCCCTGTTCATTTCATTTACATTTCCGCTGTATTTCTAGCGGTCACATGATCTTGATGTAATCCTCTGCATCCTCCTTCTGAGATTTTGTATTTTTTTGTGTATTTGGAATGACACCAGACTAGCCATCAATGAACTATATTATACATTCTAATAATACTTATTTTACGATCTATATTTATCAGACCATCCTGAGCATCCAGTACAATAGTACAGTACATACATGGCATATACATATCCATAGTACCGCGCCTGTAACGCGTTTTGAGCGATACGAGACCATCACCCGTCCTTCCACAAGCTTTGTGTGATATTTCTCGTCCAAACACACGAGACAGCCTTAAAGACAGGGCAGCTCTGACTTAAATATAGCTGCGAGCTCTCCAAATGAGCTCTCAGGAGACAGCTTGCAACACCTGCAGTCATTTTTCAAACAATTTAATTGGTTTACTTAAGTCAGGTGACACTTACAGCAGTGCTTTGTTCCTTGTCACTGTGACATAAAGGTCTCCAGATGCAATTAACCCCATTTCTGAGACACACTGTACTGAGAACATCTTCTTGGGAGGCAGCCATCTGACGAGCAACTTGTCAAATGCTAGAATTAATTCACTAACACGATCTCTGGGATTTTGTAGGAGGTCTTGTGTTTTTTTATTTTTTATTTTATTTTAAATACAAATGATTTTCCACACTTTACAGTTTGCCAAATCCTCACTTTCAGGTGACTATGACATGAAATTTTAGGTGACTATGGCGTAGCGTTAATATCACACAAATTAGGAAATTTCGTTCTTTGTTTTTTATCAGCGAAATCAAGTGGAGCTCTTCTGTCTGAGAGCTTCTTGAGTGAGAAAGGAAGGAAAATTCCTCACAGCATTTCAATCCTGGCAAACAGCGGCCACTGTGAGTCATGACACTATCCGAGGGCTCCAGTGAAGTGTGTGGGTGGACAGCTGCTGTGATGGTGAAGTATATGAAGAGCGCTTCCTTGGCCGAGTCATGGGAGCGACAGAGAAAGCGCGAGAGGGAGCGAGGGAGATGGAGAACGAGAGAGAGAAAGAGAGAGAGAGAGAGAGGGAGGGAGGGAGGGGGTGAGAACGACAGTGGAAGATGGATTTCCACACATTTATAATAGCTGTCACACCTTACGTTCTCCGAAGCAATTTCACATTTGAGAATGGGACAGCGGCTCAAATTAAAAATGACATTAATTTCTGCCAGCCGGCACACATTGCATTTTTCATCCCAGGTGAAACACTTCTAGAATGGGCCTGGAACGGAATAAAAGTATTTCAAAACAATACGCATCAGTCAGGGAGGATTGGGTGTTTATGGGGATATGCATACGCTTTTGGATATACAGTACACTATACGTATTTGTCTGTGTTTCTTACATATAATTTAAATCATTATTATTATGCAATATAATTTATTTCAGGCTTACAGAAGTAAATCTGAATGTTAGTGGTGCACGCAGCTTCATCCGTATACGCTGGGATACACACGTTAGGACACAACTGTCCGTTGCAAGACACACAAATGAGAAAACATATTCATTCCTAACCAGAGGAGATGTTGTATAGCCAGGCCACGTAATTAGCATGGCGTAAACCTCTACAGAAAGGAAAGCTGATTGTGAGATACAAAAAAAAAAAAAAAAAAAATCGAAATCAAGAAAATATAACTATATAACTATAGTAAAAACGCTGCATGTGAATGTCAATCAGTTGGTGTCTGAAAACAGGTTAAAGTTAAATAAAGCTTAAAAATGACAAGCCGAGAGTGACGAGCAGGTCCACTCGAGGTCACTTTGCTGTTTTAAGATTAGCATGCAGTTAATTCTAGCTATTTTCTTGCTCTACACCACTGAACCGTGATATACAGAAAAAATCACTGGGAATAAAAGAAAACTTACACGACCCTTTCAGCTCTGTGTTCATTTTTGTGCATTTTAATCGTTGTGCATATCTGATATACATTCTTTTGCAGATATATTCATAATTTAAATCACACATCATTTGCTTGAAAAAAATGTTAATTCAAAATCAAAAAACCATGAAATGTTTCAAAACAGTTTACTTTATTATTCTTTTTTTTATTTTTATTTTTATTTTTTTTATCTTCTCCAGACAAACACATTGATTTCTGGACCACAGTAGAGGATGGAAACCTTTCACAAACATTTTTTATTATCATAATTATTTGAAAATACAAATATAAAATTATACTTTCCACATCTGAGATGTGAGAGACCCCCATCCACTTTAGTTTATTTTACAACAGGGCTTAAGCAAGCCATAGAAGAAGACCTGAAAGATGCTTTCAGACGTCAGTCCGTTCAGTCAGTTCATGCGGTAAAAAGTCCGTTAAAAAATGGGCAAGTGTTAGGAATGGACAAGGCAATCAGAGAGGCGAAAGCTGGGGAGGAAAACAGGAGAGCAAGTTCCCGAAGGAAGCGTCAGAAATAAACACCGTTCCCCTGTGACACCTGCCGTGTGAACTGTACCGTGTCCCCGCAGAGTTAAAGGGACACGAACAAAGTTAGAACAACACGGCCCCGGCTTTCTAACTGTCCCAGTAGTGCATGATGCAGCTTTTTCACAACACGTGATTTTCGAACATGATTTCAGTGTAGACTACTGACCCAAAAGTTTTCTCTGGGTCACTACAAATGATTCATAAGCATTATGAGGCAGCTTTAACAATTTAACAAAGAGATATATACACTATACATATATATCCTGTATCTGTATACAAGTATATACATATGTCATTACAGTATGTCATTACAGAGTGTGTATATGTATGTATGAAACTATGCGTGTGTGTGTGTGTGTGTAGACAGAGTAGTTTGTTCCTTCAATAATGGGATGATCGTTTTGGCCATTACCTAGCACTTGCCTCAAAGTTCAAGTTTTGAATGGATACGGTAGTTCTTTTTCAAATATCACCCAACACCTTCCAGGTCATTTTTTTTTCTTTTCCTTTTTTTTCTTCTTTTTTTTTTCCAAAACCAACAATTATCCAATGATTTAACTATTCTAGCAAGATGTGTAACATTCATCTGCTGTAAACGGCTGTCGATGGAAAAATAAAATAATGGCAACAGAGCCATGCTACCTTAAAGTCCAAGCTACAAGATCAAATTAGAAAAGAAATAAGAAAAAAAAAGTGACTGAGAGACATTATAGAAGGCTATCAAATAAGGATCGCCAGGCTTCATTTTAATCAAGAGCCAGATCAAGATTAAAACACTCATAATATTGTAGTGTATTAAAGCATACGTTTGTGTGAATATATCATCTTGTGAAGGCGAAATTTGAGAAAAGAAAGAACAAACAAACATTTGTAACGTGCTCATAAAAACTTTACATAACAGATCGATATACTTTATCTATGTAACAGCATGGCTGAAAAAGGTCAAATCTAGAGCCATTAACATTTGTATTTTCAACAAACATCTAAAGGTTATGTGTTTATGTTGACAAACAACAGTGTTTTCCTATCAGACAGGGTTCTTTTAGAATCTAGAACCTGGCGACCGGTTAAATTCTGTACCAGAGCACGTAGTAAAACTGGCTCAGTGTGTAAGTCTGAATGAAATCTGAGAGCACGTATCAGAGACACAGAATCCACAAGTAATTATGCAATAAACTTCACCTATAGAGGAGTTCGATTAGAATTAGCTTACATTCATAATCCCTGAGAACAGATTTCATTCAGAAAAAAATAGCTCAGATTTCACTGTTGAATTCTTCTTCTATAATAATAATAATAATAATAATAATAATAATAATAATAATCCAACATGTCTTAATAAATCTGTTTAGACTTTAACAATAACAGATGACAGACATATTGTATTGTTTAAGACATTGTATGAGAATTAAGGTTCCAATCATTTGTTTTTTCGTTGCCGCGATCTAACTTTAGCTTTTGATTAACATGAAGACCTGGCACTAAAGTGAACAAAAAAAATTGAAGATAACTAAAACCTAAACTACATATGAATCTATGCCACCACATTGACATGAAAAAGCATTTAAAAATAGTAGTGGACTTTTTAAAGAGTATAAATATCAAAACCTATTACAGTTTTATCCGTTTATCTATATTTAATAGGCTAGATCATCATTAGTCAGGTAGAATGTACTAAAAAAATATTATTTTTTTCCCATTTATGTAATAAAGTCCTTTCCATAATTATAAAGTTTGTCCCTCTTAAAAAAAAGAAAGAATAAGAAAAAAGAAAGAAAAACAAAACATTTTTGCATATCAAGCATTAGCATTTAAGGTAGTATGGCATACCCCTTTCCAAACATTCAAGGGTTGGGATCCAATTAATGCCTTGTTTACAACTCTGTCTTACACCGATTTCTTTTTTTTTCTGGATTTCATCATGAAAGCTTTGGTTAGTTGAAACCACATGAGAATCAGAAAGAAAGAAAAAAAAAAACAACAACCAGATGACTACAAAAAGTAACATGAAAACGGCATGAAAACAATGTTCAGCATTTTTTTTTTGTTTGTTTAAATGATTATCAAGAGAAAGTTCTATCCTTACTGGTCCTAAATCTACTAATCACTACAGCTCTACTGTAACGTTGATTACATAACATCTATGACTATTCACTAAGAGAGAGTGAGACAGAGATATAGTGAAAGAGCAAGAAGACAAAAGCGGGGCGGGGAGGGAGGGAGGGATGGGGAGAAAGAGTGAAACGGATCAACAGAGAAATGTACAGACCACTACACTGGCATCAAAGACAGCACTCTTTAACAAGGTAATTTTGTTTAGTTTTTTTTTCCTCTTTTTTTTTTTTTTTTTTTACACACTACTGAAACACAATGATCAACAGAAGATTACTGGATGATGCGACAGGGAATGGAGAGATCATCAAATGATAAATACAGTACATAATAACTGTAATATAGTCAGCAACATATTTAACATAGTCATTCACTTTCACAAAAATATCAATAAAAATCCCCCGTTGTTTTTCAACGGGGATCACGCTGTTTTGAGTAGTTTTGTCTTTTGAAACAGTTTAAACAGGAAGCAGGAAGCTATCTTTCTGCATTGCTTTTACTTATTCCTTTTTTCCCCCCGAAAAGTACGAAAAAAAAAAATCATCAGTTCGAGTCACGTTCAGTAAAATTGTGGGAAAAAAAGGGAGAAAAATGAAAAGAAAACACATTTGCAGCAAGGATGAACAACAGCATATATCAGTCAGTTTACACTCTTAAATATTACTCTTATTTCACTAAGAATATATTTTAGCATCAATTCGATCTCATCAGATCCGACATGTACGTCACGTACGTGTAGCAGCTACTGATTTCATTCAGTTTCAGTGTATCGGAGGATTTGAACTATTGCTACCAATAAACTCAGCTGTAACGTTGGCAGATCAGAAGCACAAAAATAAAATGCCCGGAAAAATTATTATTCCACAAACGCAGCCCGTGAAGAGCGGGGACACCGTTTCTACTCGAATACGAATCCTTCATATGACCCACGGTTGAGAACATCCTTTAACATGTGCAAATAGAAAATAATAAGTTCTTTCTCACAGTGCAATGATTCTTTTAAATTTCAAGACAATCTTTTTTTTTTATTATTTATTTTGTCTCACGATAAAATAAATTAATTTGTTACGTCCTCTAAAGTACATCCCACAGGACTGAGGTAATGGTGCAAAAAACCGTTCCTAATTGATCACGGTAAGTCAGAAATTACTAAAAATCTTGAAATATTGCCTTTTTGTTTCCAAAACCAGGCGTTCTGTGTACTACTTTTTTTAGGACTACGGGAAAACTCTAAATTAAAACCAAGTGAGAAGAAAAAGAAACAGTTCAGTTCTTAAAAACGTCTAATTTCATCACTGGTACTTAAAAAAACATGAAACAAACATGTGCTTTGGATTTCAGTTCGATTTTGTTTATACAATGCTGATTTGTGTGTATGCTGTAAAGTATTTTCACTGTGAAAGCTGTGCACATCTGATCTCACAATCTAGTCGATATGCTGGTTTGCTACCTGCACAGTTAGAAAGCCAACAGTATTTACAGAGCGAGCTAACAGTGTTTTATTGAGCTTGTGTCTGCAGTCGGGTTCTCACGGCTTTTGTGCTACAAATGGATTTCAGTTACCACACCGAGCCTGAAAGATCTTTTTTCTCTCTCTCTCTTTCTTTCTTTTTTTTTTAAAACATATTTCAGATTGAGCACAGTACGACCTCTAGAACACCATCACAAAAATATGGTTCTCTCTGAGATGGTTCGATGTAGTTATGAGTAATATTTACAGATTTCATAACTTTTTTTTTCTTTTTAAATCTCATTTCACAAAGTATTAAAAAGAAATGTATATTTTTTTCTTTTATCGACAAGGACGACAACAACGAAAAAAAAAACATTTATAAAAAAGGACCGTGAAAATATTGTAGTCCTCTTATTGCCCAAAATAGATAATAATGATAACAAGACGGCACACGAAACGAAGAACAGAGCTACTTAGATTTCTTAGTTACCCTCTTGGTGCTCTTTTAAAGGTTGAAAAATCATGATTTTTGAAGCAAGTCCTTCAGTTTTCTTGCTTGAACAAAATGAAATCTGAAAACGTGAAACATTGGGTATTATTACAAAGAGCCAAGAGTGAAAAGACAACTATAATGATGTTATTACACTAAAAGAAAAAAAAGAGAGAAAATGTACATTTACATTGTCCTTCTCATCTGAGAACATAGTATATAATGAAAATATTTTAAAACTAGTCAAGCTCAAAGGCTGCTCCAGACTATATGATAAAAGATGTTAAAGAAACAACGTCACTGAAACGAGGGAAAAGAAGTGTAAAAGGACAGAACGACAACATCATCCTATGGCGATACATTAGGAAGAAAGAAAAAAGAAAAATCAAAAATCCAGGTTTTCATTATAGTACAGCAGATTAATGTTGGGTTTTTTTTTGTTTTCTGAGATGATTCAGACATTTCTTTTGTTCTTCAGATCCTGCCATCTCAGCTTGTCCTTGTCTGTTCCACGCTGTAGTGCTTGGAGTTGTATGGCCGTTACCTGTATACAAAACCAGTTAGAAACTGCGGCCTGTCTTCCCCGGACCTCCCGATAAACTCTGCTGGAGCAAACAGAAGATTCACAAGCCTCATAAACGGGCGGTTTAAAGAGTGGGGGTGAAATTTTATGTATCAAATGTGCTGCATCTGAGCCTTGGGGGATCCATAATATCACAGATCAAATTTAAGTGCGGGTTTGGTGTCTGCGTCGTCCAAAGCTCATTCACTCGTAAAATAAATGTAGTCTTTGGAATTATAGGGTTTTATTTAAATAAAGTGCTAACAATACAGTACTCCATTTACTTATACAGCTTCGACTTTTTATTATAATCAGATTCTGAGTCTGCTGCTTCTCGGAGGCTGAGTACAACGCACTGTTGATAATGCGATCATGTTTTGAATGGTCTAGGAAATTTGTAATCACACTATCTTACAGTACATCCTACTTACATTCAAAGCAGATACGAGTTTGCCTGATTAAGTGTGTACTGTCTCTATACAATCTGAACTACGTTAGACTGTAATAACATCACTGTAGGTTATTTGAAGTACAGACATCGCTAATAGAGATTCTCAGATGCAGGACATATTGAACTCATTAACGAGCACACACATGCATTAGAGTTTTCAGCATGCAGAAACAAAACTGTGGCCATCTGCACACAACACACGGCTGGTTTACACAAGCTGCACAGCTCTGTTGCTTTCTCTGAAACACTGTTTAATCCAAGAGCCATAACATTTGCTTGGAAATCTCTGTGATCTTAGTCAAATTTTGAGGAGCGTCTTTTTCTGATTCACTTTCAAGAGCAATAAGATTGGTCTTCTCACACATTTGTACTATGTGTATTTGTATTGAAAAAAATAATTTTTTTTTTGGACTGTATGCTCTACACAATTTGACGATTTTGCAATTGAAACTGCATGACTATTCTTGCTACTGGATGTTTGTAATTTCGTGATCAATACAGTATCTATCTATGATAATGAATAAACATTTTCTATATACAAAGCCGTTATACTGTCTCTGTGGATAAAGAGAAGAAAGCCGGATAAGGCAAGGCTGAGATAAAGAAATGTAGCTCACATGTTCTATGAAGGCCATAGTTATTTTGAACTACGAACACATTCACAGCATGCATTTGCCAGGCACACTTTACACACACTGGTATAATTATTTATGTAAACACACTACACTTTACAGTCATCTTTATTATTAATCCCTAACATAATATTATAGCACAATAACATCACGATAAAGGCAAATAACCTAGACACACTTTGCATTTTTAAGGAATTATACCATTATCAGGAAATGTTCCTATAAAATGTCTTAAAGAACATTGCAGTGTAATTGAGAGGCAGTACAGCATATTGTGCTCAAAGCTGTTGAAAATATTAGCCCTTTAAGACCTCCTAGCGTTCATGCTTAACTGCTGAATCCCTGACAGCTGTGGGCTTGATACATTTCCAAGAAATAAAATAGAACACAAACAGAAATGCTCTTAGATTAGAAAAAGGTCTCACTTTTTTTCTCAGAGTAAAAACAAAATATCTTCTTAGTTATAATATTTTATATATAATAATAAAAAGTGTCAAAATCAGTACAAGATGTCCTCACACAGAGCATTTGACTGAACACTTCTGTAGTCTATGTTTGTGACAGAAGCACAAGAATACATTAGAAGGCGTTGCAGTCATCTTTGAGTTGCATTGACTACAATTTATATTCATGGCCAATGCATATAATGCTTTATAACTTTCATTCCTAACCTAATTATATTTATGACACCTATGGCCTTCATAGAAAGTGTTACAAAATATGTGTGAAAAGCTGCTACTGCTAAGACAAGATTCTGTTAGACACACACACACACACACACACACACACACACACACACACACACACACACACACACACACACACACACACACACACACACACACACACACAAACACACACACGTGTTCATAAACATACACTCTAGTGATTAACCACAAAAGGAAAAGGCCTGTGCACCCAAATGATTAGCCTCTAATTAGCTTTATAAAGGCAGTCAGTGTGGAAAAGGTGGCTGGAACACTTTCTGTGAATTTCATATTCATTAATCGTTATAAGTGTGCATAATTCACTGTAAGTTGGTTACAGTGATTCCTAGTAAGATGTACAGCATTACCGAATTATTATCTGTGAGTAATTCCTAAACTGATAATTTTCTAGTAATCCACATAACATCTCCATGATGTTTATTAAAATGCCACATGGTCTGTTACAGTACATGGTGTATGCCACATGGTGTCCTGTTATAACTGTGCATGACCCATAACTATTTATAAAGACAAAACTTTAATATTGTTAACTGTAATATATCCTTTAAACTTTTCCACATTTCCAGGAACAGATAAATTTACTTTGATACCCCTAACTAAAATCCAGTGGAGCCAGTTGCTTCAGAAATCACCTTATTAATAAATAGAGTCTACCTATGTGCTATTTAATTCCAGTATAAATACAGCTGTTCTGTGAAGCCTTCAGAGGATTGTTACATTAATGAACAAGCAGCATCATGAAGCTCAGGCGTGGAGACGTTTAAAGCACATAATCATGATCAAAAGTTTATACTCCCTCTGTTAATTCTGTGTTTTTTTTTTTTGTTTAGTTTTTTGCATAAAAACTCTTTTGATCGTAGCAGGTCTTAGTATTAGGCAACTACAACCTAAGACAAACAACAACACCGTGTCAGTAATACTAAGTAACCCCTTACTGCTTCGACACGATTTAAGCAGGTAACTTGTATCCAGGTGAGGCTTATCGACAGGCCTTGATTAATTGATCATCAGCAGGTGTGCAGACCTCTATAAAAGCAGATGGTTTGGCAGTTTGCTGGTCTGGAGCATTCAGGTGTGTATTAACACACTGCCAAGAGGGTAAAAACATAAGCAATGGTCTTGGAGAAGCAATTGTTGCTGCACACCAATCTGGAAAGTGTTATAAAACCATTTCCAAAGAATTTGTATGGAGTTCAACATTCTACAGTAAGAACGATTATTCAAAAGTGAATAATCTCACTGAGATGTTAAATGTTAAAGTCCATAACAGCACAATTATAAGTTTGTTTGGTAGGGTTGCCAGCAAAAAGCCTCTTCTGTCTAAAAAGAATACAAAAGCATAAATGAGGTTTACAAAACTAAATCTGAAGAAACTGCAAGGCTTCTGGAACAATGTCCTGTAGACAGATGAGACCAAAGTGGAGTTGTTTGGCCTTAATGCCCAGCGCTATGTTTGGGAAAACCAAACAGCATTTCAGCTGAAACACCTCATACCCACTATCAAGCATGGCAATGATTTGTGCCTGTTTTTGCAGCCACAAGGACCTGGTCATCTTGCAGTCATTAAGTTGAACATGAACTTTTCTATATATAAGAGTATTCGAGAGGCAAATGTGAGGCCCTCTGTCCGACAGCTAAAACCGTGGCTGGAAAATGAAAGAAGCAATGTTGTAAAGACAAACAGGCCAAAATTCCTTGTGAGAGACTGATAACGTCATACAGGGAACGATAACTTCAAGTTATTGTTGCTAAAGGTGGATCTACAAGCTATTTAATCATGGAGTTCTTAATATTGCCCACGTTATTTCTGGCTTCATTTTTCTTAAAAAAAAAAAAGATAAAAGGATGGTGAAAAAAAGTTTGTTTGTTATTCGTCAGAAGTTTAATTTGCCCAATACTGAGACCCGCTATGAGAAGATGATTTTTATGATGATTTTTCAACAAAACACATAGCATTAATAAGGGGGGCACTAACTTTTGAACATAACTGTACATGTACAGTATGCAGCTGTAACTGTAACACTACCACCAGGTGAACTGAATATAGCAGTAATCTGATGACAGGCTTGTGAGTGCCCAAGGCTCATCTATGCCTGTGGGGAGCAAATGCCAGGTTGTCCGGTCTGATCCACAGAAAAGCCAGTGCAGCACAAATTCCTTCAAAAAGTCAAAGCTCCTAATGGCAGAAATGTACGGCAAACAGTTTAAGGTTGCTCACCAAGCCTCCAAATTGACCAAATCTAAATCCAATCGAGCATCCGGGGATGTACCGGACAAACAAGTTGCAAACAACTTGATCATCTGAATTTTAAAACCTGTATTAATTCCAAATTTCTGCAGTGAAATGTAAAGATTTAGCTCTTGAGTTCTGCCAGAGTTCTCAATGCTGTTCTGTCAATGTTGCGCTCACTGTATATTGGTGTTTTTATTTGATTACATTTTTTTTTATCTATGCCCACAGTGTTTGTGAGTAGTGTGAACTGTAGAAAACATTTATTCATTAAAAAGCTGCTTTTTCTTTGGATTGGTTTACATTTTTAAGCAGCATACTGTATCTATCCTTCTATCGATCTGTCTACAGTATCTCTCTCTCATTTACATACAGTACGTACAATCACTGTTAGAATATAAAATAAAATAGGTCAAATTAATTCAACAATACCAACCAGCACTATTTTACTACATTAAGCACACTATCATGCATTTAAAATGTTCATAATACACATTATTAATTTGTCTGAAAGATAACTAGCAAGAGATTATAAGGACAGGTATAATGCTTTATACTGTGAATAACCACTTCACAGGAAGTGTTCCTGTGCTTTCTATGCTGAAAAGCACAGATCAGAACTAGAGCTTCCCTGTAAATGAGAGTCATGCTCTGACTTTAAGGGTCCAGCGTCTCCAGGTGCGCACAGATCAAAAGCTCGACACCTGTGCATATTATCCACGAAACAGCACTTCACACAACCTTGAATCAAAGCCGTACAGTCTGATACATAAGAAGCTAATTGAACGGAGCTCAGTCTGTCTGCTGTGACTTGGGCTCTAACAGAAAGCAACAGCGCAGTTCAAGTAGACCAACTCACACAGCAACTCATGCGTGCTACACATGAACAAGCAGAGAATAAAGGGAACTGGTTAAAACACTAAAACACTAATGCTGAAAGCTTTCAAAGGGTTTCAGGCCTTCTTTAAGTAGTAGGTTGTAATCCTGTGAAACCATGTAAAAGCTTCCTGCCATGTTTGTGATAAAGATATACATCCATATACTGCACATTACAGACTAAAAGAAGGGAGAAGCAAAAAATTTAAATTAAAAATGCAAAGAGCATAGAAAGGGGCTAAGACAGAATAATAAACGGATAATGAAAGTATTGATTTCAATAAAAAAAATCTACCTCAATTGAGATGGCAACCAACCACCTGTTAGGGTTTCAATGGTATCCATTTGTAAATGCTGTCGCAATCAAAGGACCCTAAAAGTGTAGAGTTAGTAATGATGTCAGTATGTAGTCCAGGTAAAACAGCTCATGAAGCTATCACTTGTCAGTGGCCTGGATTTCTATTTCAATTACTGTATTGCCAGCATGAATAAGCAGTGATGTATTAATTAATCTACTGAAGCAAATATACAGAAATCTATGAACACATCTACTGTGTATTTTACTGTTTTGCATAATGCCACATAACATCATTTTTTTAAAAAAAATATTTGCAGTCTTTATATTCATGCTAACAGTAAGAACATTAAGAATCTCATCAGGAGTTACACATCATGCACAAAAGTCTGAAGCAAAGTGTTGGCAAAAAAAGTCTCATCAAAAGCAAATATACAGTACACTTCTATCTCAGCGACCAAACTGTGAACTTTTCCAGGAGAATTTGTCATTTGGCTTAACATAATATCAGCAATAGGCATGGTGGTAAAAGTGGGTAGGTAGTGTCACTGCCTCACAGGGCCAGGTTCTGTCTGTGCAGAGTTTGGCATGGTCTTCTCATGAGCTACAGGGTTTCATCTTACCTTAAAAAAAAAGCGAGGTGAACTGACTTTGCTTTCTTGTCCTAGGTGTGACTGAGTCGTGTCACACACAAGATGTATTTCTGCCTCACACTAACGAATGAAAAAAAAAGAAAAAAGAAAAAAACATAATATTTTGAATATCTGTGAGGAATAGGTGATGTACACACAGAACCCAGCCTGTACAGTAGAGTGTTAAGAAAAGTCTCCACCTCTAGTGCTGTCAATCAAAGCTGGAATCCTGTGAAAGTTTCAGGTCAACCTACATTCAACTCTATTTAGGTTAACAGAATTCATCTGAAAGTCAAGCGCAAGGTGACTTTGTTAATCTCAACATTCAGTCTAGAGTTGATGAATGGCCTGTCTATTTTTCAGGGAGAAAGAAAGAGGGAAGAAATTCTCACTTGAATTTTCACACAAACGTTAGATTCATAGTGCACTTATAGTGTGGAGTGTAAGAGGCAGTATCCTCAGACACAAAAGGCCTTATTCATTTCCTCAGCAGACCTTGATGTTGATTGCTGGGCTGTGGCTGAAAAACGGCCAGAGACAGTAATTCCCTGAGCAGCATGTGATTCAGCCTGGTCTCTCTCCTGTAGCCCCCTGGTGTGCTGACCTCTCCTCCCTCTCTGTTCCCCTTAACTCCCAAAGCCCCTATCATTCTACTCGGCAAGTGCTTCAAAAACAAAAGGATGGAGAGAGAGAGAGAGAGAGAGAGAAGAGAAAGCAAACGGCTTCAAAGGGCAAACCAACATTCTTACGACAGGCTTCCTCACAAGGATTTATTATTGCCTTATTGATTTACATATGCACTCTGTGCAGGAGGACTTTTCAAAGGTAGCGTATGATAGGCCTGCAGCCCGGCTGAATCAGGGGAGAGGGGATAAGAGGAGGCATTGTGCAAATGTTTGAAAAATGAGAGAACTAATTGTAAGATTTCAGCCGTCCTGTCTGGCAAATGGACAAAAGCTCGGTGACATGCCTTACTGCCGATGACAGACGGTACAAAGTTCACAGTTTGTTCTGGGGAAGCTGACAGAAAGAGCAGAGCGATGAAGGGAATGAGGAATGTTGGCAATGCAATAACCACACGGCAAAGCTTCAGAGCCAGTGCACCTGCTTGGCACTAATGAGAGCATGATTCCACATTTTGGAGGCAAGCTTCAGACAAAAGACATTTTTTGGCGATAATTAGCCTGAGTAAAACATATTCATCTTTCAGCCCTTTGACTTGCACTAGGTACAAGCAAATATTTGAAATATTTCGCTCATGTTTGATCGCATTTATAATCCACAGCTTATTGCTTATTAGAGCTAAATTAATAGCAAAGGTATGTTTTTTTTTTTAACAGTAAAACTTCAAAGACTTTTAAATTTCTTACCTCCACAAAGATGTTTACTAATGATGGACTAGTGTGCATTTTTCAAAAACTAAAAGCAGCACAGCTATGATGCAGCAAGTGAAGAAGGGTGTGTTGAGATGAGTAGAAAGTGGAAAGTGTGTGTAAGAGGACAGAGTGAAGTGAACAGGAAAGAAGAGAAGAAGAACAAGCAGTTGGGAGGGTACTCACAGCAATACTGTGGCCGAAGCCAGAACCAGGTTGAGGGCTAGCAGCGCTTATGTAATTGCCCACGCCGGAGTCCTGGCTGGTGGGGCCATACAGGTCAGCCACAGGTCCTGGACTGCTCGCTCCAGGAAAAGTTCCAGGCCGTGGAGGGTTGGTGCCTGCCAAAGAAGCGGGTGTGCCAACATTGGGGTAAGGAGCGAGGCTAGTTGGGGGATAGTTATGTGCAGAGCTACTGACACTAAGACAATCTTTGCATGCAAAGTCTACAAGACAAAACACTCAAAGCACTACAAATGAACTGTAATGAAAAGGGTGTGTATGGGATCTACGCAACAGATTGTTACATTAAAAACAATTCATTTGTAAGGTTTTCGCATGGATCTGTGCATAGACCTTAGACACTGCGACCTAACCTTCAAGACCGCTTAGTGCCTACAGGGACAACAATTTCCACAAGCTTTCTATTATTCATGGTGCATTTTCTGTCACTCATGCAAAAGGAAATGCTTGCTCATGTTGGACACATCTAATCAGCATTCACATGGCATGCCCGCTACAAAAAGGGCCTCAGTCTGTGTTAAGTATGCAGCGCGGGATGTTTCGTGGCAAACGGAGATGCTTTTCGAGGAGGCTGAAGACTTTCCTTCTGAGGCTTCTGTAATGTTAAAGAGTACCAGTGAGAGTGAGATGCTGCCTTGTAGGTCTCTATCATTTTCATAACCTCTCGATCCCTCTCTCTCTCTCGCGCGCGCGCTCTGCCATTCATGCATGTGCACACACATACACACTCACACAGAACTCTCCGTTCTTCCCTAGTCATATCAAGTGCACTCTTTGCGCTCAGAGTAGTCAAATTTGACTGCCAATTCTTGAGTCCTTCAAAGAAATTGCATGGGGGATTGTGCCACAACACCCCCTATCTAATCAACACCTGTCACAGGAAGAGTGCTCTCCTTCCCCCTTTCCTCCTTCTTTAAATATATGATGGTGATTATCTAGCTGTTAGCGTCAGGGGGCTTTTGGGTCTCGCAGCCGGCTGGCAGCCAGGAAATTGCTGAGAGTGTCTTGAGTAAAGCGTGTTAAAAACTGAATCACTGAGGCTCATTTCCACCAAGATGGTACAGTCCTTGTCTTTCCCAAGTACACAGTATATGCTACATTACACAGAGAAGGGAATGTGGTGAGTGGGGGGAAAATATGTGTGTTAGCAAAACTGCTAGCTCTGAAAACTAACTTTCGAAAGGAGATGAAAACTCGGCCGTTAGAGCATATTACGAAACCGATTCACTCGTTTTGAATACATGGGCTGCTAATATTATCATATTAACCACTTTAGATTCTAGGAGGAGGTGGATAGCATGTAATCAGCTGTAGTCTAGCTTTTAACCTATGTCTGGTGTTCTTAGGCGTACATCCTATGAACCCTATATAAAAAGATAAAGGCAGACATTAAAGACATTTTCACATACACTACTTTTTACAAGTTTTAAAAAGCTGCTTGTTTCAGTTTTCACATAATATCCAAGTCAAGCGGTGTGATGTCACAGTTGTGCAATGACACTTTCCAAGTGTACGTTTGAACATCAGTACTCGTCCATGCAACACTCCCCAGTCCTCACCTCCACACCCCAAGGTCTAAAGGAAAGTCTTCCCAGAAGCGTAGCAAAGGAGGAGTTATTCTTCAAAGTAACGTTCAAAAAGCACATATGGGTGTGACAGTCCTGTGTCCCCACACTTTTGACCATATAGTGTGACTAGGTTGTACATTATCTTTTATGATATTTTCTATATCAAGGTTTCTCTGCTTCCAATAGTAAATGATTATAACATATATATTTTTTTATAGATATATTCTGTGCGGGTTATTCGTCTTCTTTCAGTTGATCCCATTAGGGGTCGCCTCAGTGTCACCCACATTTCATTTTGACAAAAAGTTTTGACACCCTTTGCCCTTCCTGAAACATCCAGCGAATCGAGCCTCAGTCCTCCGCAAGACAGGCAGAGATACTCTCACTATACTAACAGGGCTTATTAAATGAGCCTCATTTTATTACTATATACATCATATATAATTTTATACTATATCATTTTATTATTATAACTTATAATTTTATAAGCAGTTTTGTCAATGGCAGGCCATAATAATGTCAGGGTTGGCTACATTTCCTCTGGTCCTTAATAAGACTGCTGCTGATTAACATCATTAACATACGGAACTGTCAAGACATTCAAATTAATTTTTTTTTGTAATAAACATTGCATAGAGAGCAAAATAATCACTGAAGAGCAAATCAGTGGGTAATATTGCCATCTTCAGTTTGCCATTTCATTCCTGAGATCACATATCTACCTGTGAGGATTTTCACATGTCCTTTGGATATGCTTCTGGTTTTCCTTCCGAAAAAAAAAAAAATACCAGGTGGCCAGGCTATGCATATTTGCCTAATGTACAGTACAAGTGTGTGTGTGTGTGTGTGTGTGTGTGTATGTGCATAAAGCTCTGTGATAAAAGGGCGTCTAGATCCATCATAACCCTGGATAATGACAGGCAATTTTTACATGAATGTCCTTGTTAGGTCAGAGGGTTACATACACTAATCATAACCTTGAACATCATGGCAATATCGGCTTTGCAAATAATTTTTATCTAGTCTTTTTTCTGGGGCAGAATGATGGTTTTATAGTAAAAAAAAAATGTTCATGCTGAATATACAGTACTGTGCAAAAGTCTTGAGTCCCACCTTATAATATATTAATAATATATTTGATTAAATAATGTACATTAAATTTTATGTAACAACCTCAGCAGCAACCTCATTTCCCCTCTCATCTCATATTCAATAGCGCCAGAATACTAATCCTGAGTTTTTATTTTTTTTATGCTTGAATGATTTATAGGTCACTATGTGGATTATCAAAAAAAGACATTGAGTCAAAACATCCTTTAGGAAGCCTGGAGACCTATTCCTAAAGATTTACGTGAAAAAAATAAAGTCTGCCTCTTTGGAAGCAGAATATAAGGAAATAAGGGGTAGCTCAAGACTTGACCATATGTATGTAAACCGTATGTAAACCTCTGACCGTAACCGCTTGCTACCAGAATACACCAATTAGCCAGACTTTGCGCCTCGGCTGGGAGTTTCAAGAGAGGGAGAAAAAAAAAAACACTCAATATATCCGAGATGATTCCTTCATAGTGCCAGAAAATGACAAATTAAATAAGTGTAAACAAACACACCCACTGAATTAAATAGAGGTTCTCAAAAACTTTTTGCGGCCCCATGTGGTGCGGCGCTCATTTTTCTCTCTCGCTCAGCCCTGATGACACTTCCATTAATAAGCGAATATTAAATCAAGTTCCTCCACAGCCGGAAGCCTTCACTTCACCGTCCACAGAAAGGAGAGACTATTAATACAGCAGACTCCACAACTCATGAGGGTAAAGGATATGTACAAGAATAAAATATCGAAGAGGCCCCGAGGGATAATGTACAAGAGCAGATGTGTCCGATAGGGGGCGTCGTGGCATCAAGGCTGCTCTTTGGTGCCGTCTGTTTTCCCACACAGGTGGGTGCAGGTAGACAGGGCGGTGAGGGGAGAACAGTTTGTCAGTCGCGGCTCTCACTCTCAAAATGTCAGCCGAGCAAAACAGAGACTTCCAGGGAAGAGCAAAAGGGGGAGGGAGGCATATATTTATTTGTAGATCTGAGCGCAGCCAACAGAAGATGGATATCTGAGGCAGGCTGCGTATCAGTAGGTAGTGTGGAAAGACGAGCCCGCTTTTGACACTTGAATGTGACATCTGCTGCACAAAAAGCGAGATTCTGCCAATAAGCGAACAGATTGCACCAACCTCCTTAAGCAGTGAAGTAAATGTTGGAAAGTGTCAGAAGCATGGCAACCACAGCAAAAGAGGTGGAGAGAAGACTAGCAGGATGTCAAAAAACAACAACAACAACAACAACAACAACAATAACAGACACTGTAGTATGTGTAAAACTGAAAGTTTCTCTTATGAATGGGTGTGCTGAGCATGTACACACAAAATGGGTATAATATTCAATTTCAAATACATTTTTAAAGCCTTCTCCAAGAGTGTTACAGTTTGAATTTCTCATGGTAAGTGGGTAAGTGTCATGCAAGTGGGTTTGCATGTACATTACAGTAGAAATTCTGTGCTACTATCACTTTTTGCATATTTTTTATATAGTTTTATCAAATTTGACCATTTATTGTAGAGATCATAATTTGGTCACATGATTATCACATTTATGTTCCACATATTTGTGCTAGGAGCTCAAAACATTAAAAAAAAAAAGTTGTTCCATAAAATTCTCCTTTTAAACTTTTTTTTTTCTTACGGATTTATATTCAGCCAGTACTTGGATTTAGTTGGGTTTTAGGAGGGGATTATAAAGACCACTTCCTTGTATGTTTTTATACTGATCCAGAAGCATGAATATCCTTTCCAAAACTACATACACACTGTAAACCCAAATAAGTTGGCAAAACTAAAAAAAATTGAGGTAATCAGTTATATAAATTTTTTTAAGTAATGATGTTTCCAATTGTAAGTAAACAGAACTATCAGTTTTTGAGTTTGTAATTGTTCTTTACTTAGATTATTGAGTAGTCTAACTCACACTATTTAATAGCAATTATATATTTTTTCAGTTGCTGCAAATCAAAGAAATTGTTGTTGGTCTTTCGGTTGCTCCCAGCAATGGGTCGCCACAGCAGACAATCCGGTCCGCACACAAGCTTGGCACAGGTTTTACACCAGACGCCCTTCCTGACGCAACCCTCCCATTTTATCTGGGCTTAGGAGAGACACTGCATCCAGTTGTTGGGAATCTAACCCGGGCCTTTCACATGGCAGGCGAAACACCTACCACTGAGCCACCAGTGTCCTATTGATGACGTCAGACACAAAATCACTAGTCTGAAAGATTTTAAGCTGATTGACCTTAAGGTGACAGTTACTGTTACTTAAGTACTGTGTTACTTAAAATATCAAATTTGTTCAGCTAACGTGAAAAGTGTCTTTTCTACAAACTCAAACACCAAAACGTTCTAAATATTCATCAAGGTCTATTAATTGGATTTAACTGTAATTATTTAAGTTAACATTACTCATATGTTTAATTACTTTGAACATTAGGGTTTACAGTGCATGAAGGGTTCATTTGCAAAAACAGATAGCGTACAGGTAGAACAGGTATAATTCTTAATATGCTCCCCATTCTGACCAAATCAGATGAGTTTTATACATATGTATACTGTGTGTGATTTGTAAACATTTATATTTGATACTAATTGATAAAAACACAGGTTTTTGCAAATTAACTTGAGAGGTACATTTAAGATTTTTTCCACAGCAGCTCGTACAATGTTGGTATTTGTCACTTTGTCATTACAAGATGAAATAGAGAGAGGAACAGCAATGCACTAGAGGGAAAAAAAAAAACTTAACCGTGAAAGCATTACACCATAACAGGCCTTTCCTAAATAAATCTAAATAACTAGTTTATTGTCCCCAATTTCCACGTAAATGACGATGCTGGTTAAAGTCAAGTCCTCTCTCATGATCACTTGTGCTGTTCTCTCAGGGCCAGTGTTAATAATGCAGCTGAAGGCAATAAGTGCCTCACTATATAAACACTAAACTCCATGGCCTGTAATGGGCCCATTCTGCTGAGTAGAGAGATCTGAACACCATTTCCATGTCCAAAGGATTTAGAGCTTTATTTGTGTCAACAGTTCCTCCACATAACCTTTAATCTAAGGTAGATTAAGACCATGAAATGACAGTTGTTCACAGCGGTATGACCTCTCTTCCCCCCCCCCCCCCCTCTCTCTTTCCTTCTCTCTCCTCTCTAACATAACAACTCCTTCACCTCTACATGAACCACCAGCTTATGCCCTTATTCATATCAGAATATCAGCATCTCATCGCTCCCCACAGCTCATTCTCATCACTTATACAAATACAGTTATTGTACATTGTGCTAACATTACCCTAATTTAACTGTTACTACCTTTGAACAATACACTTGAAAGGAAGGAACACATTTATATTTTGTCTCATTATCTTATAAACTCAATAATAATGCATATGAAGCAGTTCACACAAGGGTTGCCTTATAATTCTGACTCCACTAGATACTCATCTAGAAACAGAGCACAATTACATAAAAGCATGAGGATTTCTGCCTTTGAAACATTTCAGGCCAAAAAAGAAAACACAGGACAAAATTTGTGATGTAAACGTGCTGGATCTTAAAATACCAAATACGTAGATTATCATTATTTATATAAAAATGCTGCTTTGATGTTCTGTATGTCTGCATGATTTATCATGGCTAGAACTTTTCTATACCTACAGTTTGTAAGCAACTTCCAAACGTCTGTCAGGTGTGAAATAGAGACATACAGTAGTGTGTCGACTGATTCATTTAAATCCAGCATATCACGAAATTCCTGACTGTATAGCCATTATTCATCATGTTATACTCTAGCAACTGAGCTGAACATTCTGATATTGGATACTGATCTCATGGCCCCTTTAAGGAACACGTTTTTTTTTTTCTTTTTCTTTCAAATGAAAAATACAATATTATTCATCACTTGTAGTGTTTTGGGGTTTATTCTGAGAGATTTACATTTTGATTCCTTTATATTATTTACAATTTAATGTATCGTTGCCCATGGATATGATAACAGTGAAACAAGAAACCAGCCCAGACTAGAGGCGTGCATCGGGATTGGGCTCCAAATATAAAAATTCACGGTAGCATGCGTTATATTTCCTCTCATGCAGCAGAAAAATGTCATTTTGGTGAACATGGGAACATACCAGGTCTCTATGTGACACTAACTTGTTCATTAATTCTGCATTATTAAATGTGTCCTGGTTGAGATGTGGTTCAAATGACTCAATTAAATTAAAAACTAACATCCTGTGTCAGTTTTTTGTCCTGTGAGAGAGGTATAAGTTAAATGTACTAAATAAACAGCCATGTGCATGCTGTACCTCTAACCAGGCAGCAATGTAGAAAACCACATGATCTAAGATAATAAATGACTTGTTTAAATGTCTGTATTAGAACAGTGAATATAATTGGATATAGATGTATTAATGCAAGTGACTCAATTTATGTCAGGAAGGACTGCTGATAAGAAACTATCACTCTAATAGTCCATTTATCTCAACTTATATAGCAGAAATGCATTGCCAAGGACAGAATAGGAAAAGATCAAATAATGTGTGAACGAGCTCAAATCAGCATGCAGTTCATATCAGGCAAAGCAGCGGGTTCATCACTACACGTCCCTTGCATTTCTATTATTGTCTTCCGCTTTAATGAATGACTGAATGATGAATCAACCACATGAATCAAATCAATCAGTGAATGAAGGAGAGGTGGTACACACCTGGGCTCTTATACTGATCCGGGCTGGGCAGGTGCTGCAGGGGGGAGTTGCAGGCCGAGGTGGCATGCTCGCTTTGAAGCAGCTGAGCCGCCTGCGGGCCTAGGGAGCCATAGTCCGCAAAGGAGAAGGGGGGCCCCCGTTGGTCACTTGTCGTGGAATAGAAACCATAATCGGGGAAGCCTGGGAGATACAGGAGTATAGGGGAGGAGGAGGAGGAGGAGGAGGAGGACGGGACGGGCGGGGAAATATTGGGAAATTTTCCCCATCATTGGGAAAGACAATGTTGCATAGTAATGTTATGAGTCAATGCTGCATTGTTTTTTTTTTTTTTTTGCATAAATGTGGAGTAAGTATTTATAGATACAAAACAGTATCAGTTCAAACAGATGCCTCGTACTGTTTTCCTAACATGCGCAAGTGTTAGCAGTGCTGGCTAATGAACATGATTACGATTAAGAACGATTAACTTTCCAGCTTTTCAGTCATAATCCTAAAGTGTTAAAATTCATATTTCAAGTTACTTGTGTGAATGGTTTATAAAAAGTCTCGTACTTGTACTGTACTTTCTCAAGAAGACAGAAAAATCACTCCTTGAACCTTTCAGCAACAAATTGCACAAATTAGACAACTATGAATGTCTGTATCTAAGAGCATATATAGGAGGATCTGTAAAAGGCCGCAGTGTGGGTGGTAGTTTCTCTCTCGTCAAGTTCTAACTCCTGCCTGAATATGTCCTAATCAACAGTAATGTCTACTTAATAAGCATCAAAAGCGACTGCTCAGGGCTCCCAGAGCCTCCAACAAGCCATACGTTTTGGCCTATGAGTCTACTGTGTGTTGTCAAGAAAGTTTATATGAATAAAGTTCTAGCAAGAAAAAAAAAAAAGGATTGGACATGTGTTTTATTATGGCTGGGTCCAGCAATCCATCCCACTTTGGGTGTTATAGACATCATATTCAGATTAGGTATCTAGACCTAATAAAACTGTTCTTGTAGGAGTTATTGCGAAAAAAAAAATCAGCATCGAGTCCAGAGAACACAGCTGACTCAGAGTCAGTTACTTATTTCTGAATGATGGATTGGAGGACATTCTCTAGCAGGCAAAGGCAGTCACAACATTTAGCCGCCTCAAACAGAATACAGAGTGTGGACTAGCTAAAGTGCTGCAAATGTAGGTTTTTTTTTTGGACCAAAGAACATTTTCTATAATATCCAATTCAAATCTTACCCCTAAAAAGACTAGAGCCAGCCCTGCTAATAAGAAAAGCTTTTTAATATGTTACAGCATCTTGGCTTTGGCGGTGACACTGTTATCTTTGAGGTTACCTGATTCAATCAAATAAGCCTTGAATTAAAGGGCACACCTTTACACACTTCAGTGTATGCAACCACCGCAAAGGATGTGTGCTAGTGCGATATATAAGATGTATCTTCAGAACTGAGTTACAAGCACATATATAAATATAAAGAGAGAAAGCAAGAGAGACATTTAGTTTTTTCGAATAAAAAAAAAAGGTAAAACATTTACACACAAAGGAAAATGCAGATAAAATGAAAATTCATCTAAAGTGAATTACAATTTCGTTAAGCCGTTGAAGATTATGGGTGCATGAAAGCAATCGGAGGAGACAGCGTCTTAATCGGAAACAATACTTATCTAAAAGACCAAATTTTATTTGGATCATTAACCCTCACGATAAAATTAGATACCCTATTTAAAGTGAGCTGTGACCATAGCAGATGGCTCTTTGGCCAGCTTAGCCATTAAACCATGGACAAGTCTTTAGGGGAAAAGCAGAAAATTAACAAAATTATAGGCACAATTTAATTCTGCAATTCAAAATAAAAACAAACAAACGCCACTGCATACAGACCCGTGATCTTGAGTTTGTATCTCAGAACCAGACAGACTTGTTTTATCTAAAAAGGAAAATTTCACTTGCGAAAGAACACAAAGAAGTTCATGTCATTAATTTGCTGTTATTTATAAAATAAAGTATAAATCTCTGGGTCAGTCACTGTACTCCTGCACGTTCTTCATGCTTGGTGCAAATCTGTGAGGCTATTGTGGCTATGAGGCCACCATGATGTTCCACTTACAGCTAATCAGCTACTATTATAAATATTGTTTAACTATTGAAAATATTGTTTGCCATCTGTGTGTATAGTGCACATCACATTAGTCTAAATTGCATTTTTATCTTGCTTAATAAAATTCAGTGACTTATTTTTGTTGTTGTTGTGAAAAACCTCTATGCAATAAAAACATATAGGGAACTACCGTATATAAGGGAAATTTAAACGAGTCTCCCAAAAACCCAGCTCATGTAAGTTGACTCTGAATGGTGTAAATTGTCTTTATAACTTTTGAACTGCGCTGCTAGTGATCTCAGCTTTCATCCTTTGATGCCAAAAATCAGCAGTCTAAGCTCTAGCACAAACGACAAGCAAGCGTGCAGTTTATTTCGACTAAGCAGACTAATCCTAAGGAGACCTCTGCTATGTTTCTCATTTCAGAAAATGTATTAATGAAATAATTTTTCTCCAGCTCCCATAAATGAAATAAATATCAATACAGAGGCAAGAAGATGACTTGATCGTCTATCGGGTGATTACACAATAACACCAGATACAGCTATAATTTCTATACACCATATAAACACTGTGTACGTTAAACTACATGCACCTGCCGTGTCTTTTGTAGGAAATCTAATTTCTACGTCCCCTGTCACACTGAGCCATGTTCCCACTACAGTGGCTGACCGCAGTAAGTACTATGCAGGAACGAGGTAGAAGCCGGTAAGGATGTAATATTGTCTCCCCTGTTGTGGAGCCGCGATGCAATACAGTTCTCGCAATGACCTTTTCAGACTTGCGCTATGAGGGGACACCGTAGCTCCATGCCACGTTTTAGAAGACCACATTATGTTTGTATTATGTTTTGTAGTGCTTACATTTATGGTGTGCATGCAGCAGGTTATCAGTGTGTCTATATCACATGCAGAGAAGTTTGTATAAATACTGAATCCAAAAGCAATCAGCATGTCACATTTTTTTATACCAACTGACCGGATGTAATAACAACGTAATAAACATGTGATAAGCACCCAGTAAGGGATCATCTGTCTGATATGAAATTAGTGACAACATGATGGACGCATTGAACCTGATAGGGATGTGGCAAGGGAGTAGTACAGTATAAACTTGATAAATGAACGTTTAATTAATAATACATTTATTATATTATATTATATATTATATTATATTATTTATTATATAAATGTGGTGGGAACTTCATGGTCTTCGACGAGATCTGACTTGCGCCTAATGCAATTAATACACAATCGATCCCTGTCCTGATTGGCTAGATATTGTGGGTTCACATTTGGTAATAGACCCTGGGGTAACCACAGAAATCTGAGTTTATTTTCTAGGCTGATACAGCCTTGAAAACAACAAAAAATATTTCCTTACAATTTGTCATTGCCGCTAATAATCATGCATCACTGGAATCAATATTAACACTTCCCTGCCAGTAGATGACGCATTATAATATTCAGACAATGCTTCTTTACAAAAATTATTACCTACAGTCAGTTATGCACCAAAGGAAAATGCCTAGCTAAGCTACGACATCGGCCACTATAACATGTTTAATCATTTGCAAAAAGCGACCTGAAAATGCACTTAGGCCGAATCCATTTTTGATGGGCCGCTCTAATAGATGGGCGTCCTTGAGGTTCAAAGGGAGCTCTGGACTCGCCTCTTAATTAGCCAAGCTGCCATCCCATCCTGTTCCCTCTCATCTTCCTAATTAGATCTTTAACAACAAACAAATGAAGACCTTTTACAGGAACCTGCGGCGCAGCTTGTTGCGTTCGTAAAACAGCAGAGGACGGCTTTCGGCGGCGCAGCCTTTGTTTAACGCTCCCCAGCCTGCTTTCCTGCACAATGCAACGCTGCTGCTGCTATTTGCATAAATATTCAGTTTAATTTCAGCATAGCAGGAGGGACAGGACACAAAATACAAAATTAACTCGCATACAACAAATACACCTGGTTTCTTTGTTTGCAATGACATAGCAAATTAGCCCCGGAAAGCCGTTCATTTTAGTGCTGTGACAGGAAAGGTCTTATCTAATAAAGGCCCGCAGAAATTACTTTTATTGTGCAGGTAGATCGCTTCTAATGATAGCGCTATCTGAAACAGAAATGTGGAATAAAATGCAGTTAAAAGCACCCATTTACTAACTACAGAGAAAGCCATCTGGCAGAATAGGGCTGCTTGATTACCTTCGGCAGCTAATTCCCTATTTCTGAGCACATGCAAATGATTCACTTTGACCAAGTGGAAGCGGGGAAGCTGAGGGAAAAATGGAACTGAATTAAACATTGTCATTTTTAGACATCAAAAGTTGCCTCAATAATGGCCTGGTTCAGATGTTCGGCTACAGCCAGCCAGTTACAGAATGACGCTCTGCATGTTTTATGTTCCCATGAATAACATACGGATGGAAAGAGGAAGTGTGCATGTGTGTGCGTACCAGCTTTCTTCCATATTTACATATGAATTATTGCCTTGAAACAGCAAGACAAAGCCTAACATACTCCTTTTCCTCTCACAACCTTTCTTCTCCCTCGTACCCATAAAACCCTGCTATCTGCTCTTTCGACAAACCCAGGTCTTGTGCTCTTGCTCAAAGCCAAATCTAATTACTTCATAATGGCGCGTTTTGGTGCGGGGAGCCGCGTGCATCGTTGACAGGTGATAGATGCGTGAATTCACTTCGGCTGATTTGATGAATAGCAGCATGGAAGCGCAAGGCGCTCGCACGCGGTGGCCAGACGACACAGCCTCGTCTATTCATCATCTCCACCTCCAGACGCTGCCGCCGCCGCCAACCACAAACGCACTCCAGGGTCGTGTCTGAGCAGCTGGGAGGAGGTCATCCAGATGTGCCTTTGGCTATGCAACATCTGCACGGAGCCTGGACACCCCAGCTGGCTTTGAGAGGAGGGAGGGCGATGCTCAGAACGACTACACTCTGTAAGGTTGTCAATCGCGCCATTAGATAGCCCATCTGGGCGCTTTAGAGCGATTGCCGAGATGAAAGTCTTAAGTTGCTTTCTCCCTCTCCTGCTGCGTGTTATTACATATAATGCTTGATAAGAAAACGGATACAAATGAGCAAATAAGAGGGTGCTTTTATCAGCTGTTAGGAAAAGGACTGAGCAACTGCTTCGTGTGTAATGTGAGTTACTCCGTGGATAACTGGCTTTAATGCAAGTTAGTGGTCTCTTTAGCATTTATAGCCAGGCAGCCGTTTCAGAAATTACTGCAGGGTCCCATCAGGGGCCTTACAGTCAGTGGGAGACTTTAATTTCCTCTTCTCAGTATTCAGCATCCCTCGCTCTCTAGAGTGCTGCACTATGGTTACATATCAAACCAGCTCTCTGAATGGTGCCATGGAGCCCCAGGCACTGGCTGCATTGCCTCCTCTCAACAATAATGTGCACTGCTGTTTGTTGTCTCCGTCCACTATAGCTGAACTCACAAATGCCGAATATGCGGGCTTGTCATTATAGAACTGCAGGGGTGCCTGGAGATATATCTGGACAGGAAGTTGTCTGGTATTCGCCAACAACAAGGATTAAACAACAATGTGAAGCTGTTTTGAGTGTAAATGAATATTTAAATCACATCTCGGAATAAGATAATCCACCAAAACTCGACTGCAGTTCACATTCTGGCGCAATCTGTGGTAAGTTGACAATCCGAACCCAAATAGGAAAATGTACTTAAGCGCTCATCCCTCCTTTGTCCTATGCGCTCCCAGCACTGCTTTCTGTTAATCTGGCAGAAAAGTCAGAAAAACACCAAAATGTGTCTGCATGGCAATTTAATTTAATGTGAAGCGCGTTAATGAAGGGCAGGGGCAAAGCTCTGGTGCTTTCTGCAGCTGGATCAGGTTCAGTGGACTCCGAATAGCTCACACCTGACCCGTCAGCACTACATTACCACAATTAGCCTGCTGAGGCTAGCAAAATACTGCCATTTAAAGTACCTTTTCATGAAAAGATGGAGAAAAAGCTGACATTTCGCACGGTGACTTTCAAACAGTTTCCGCAAGGCTGGAGGACCACAGCCAACCTTGGAAATAGCATTGCACACAATCATCTACTGTAGGCAGAAATGTCAGACACGGTAAATACATTGGAAAGGGATGGAGAGGGAATCCACACAAGGAAAAAAAAAAAGGCGGGTGGGGGGGGGGGGCACAGACTGGCACTCTTTTAAAAGTACTGAAGCAGCAGTTCCTCTCACAGATGTAGTGCTATCTCAAAGTGACTGAATCTCTCCCATCTTTCCTCACTTAAATGAAACTAACTTCACTCAAACCCTTTTGAAGAGTGTCAGTGAACTTGTCAAATGTTCTCTTAAATTAGCTCAAGATTTATGACTGTGTGCAATTAGCTTTTTCATTTCCACCTATGCCATCTTTAAAGAATGACTAACTCTGCCTTTACTGCCTCCAGAGATGATCAGTCCCTATTCTCAGATTTTCCCCCCTTTCTTTACCCCTTTTTTTTTTTTAGCCAACAGGTGACTAATTATCATTACCAGCTCTCCCTCTTAGCGGATGACATCTCATAAATACTCTATAGATAATGCCTCACTGCTATTTTTTGCTCGGATAGCCTCGGAAAATTACATTTAAATTATGAAAATTACATCTAATCAGGCAAATATCTCAAATCTTCATGATTTATCCTCTGCTCGGTGATGGATCTCTTTGTCCATTACACACACTCGCACACTCTGGCGCGCAGATGGAGAAGGGAAGTGGACAGCTCGCTTCGAGATGGACAAAAACACACATCTGTCTTCATCAGGAGGGGTGACAAACGAGTATGAGGTGTGTTTCATATTTCCACCTCAGACGGCTGGACACGGAAGATGCTGCCTGGCCTAGTTTGCACCTGCGGCTGGTGAACAGGACACACGCACACAAACACACACGCAAACACACATGAACAGGCACACACAGCTGTGAACTACCGCCTGTCTGTCCACATACAGCAACTAATGGAGAGTGACACAAACTCTCTGTGCTGTCGGTCTGTCTCGCCCTCTCTCTCTCCTTCACACACACACACGCACAAACAGACAATGCAGTTTGCCTGACACAATAACAAAGAACCAGAAAAAACCTGCTCACGCTGTGTGTACGTGTGATAAGGATATTTACTTGTTACATTTATAGCTTCCATTTTTAACCTACACTGTAGACATTATGAATAAATCTAAATTAAACAGTGCACTAAGCATCCAAACATGATAAATCTGTATATTACATTACACTAAATGATTGGACACTTTAAATAGAGAACTGGAACAGACACAGAACAGCACGTAATAGTACAGTATATTGGTCTAAATTGGGATTCCCTGATTCTTTCAATTATTTTAGTAATGGCTTCATTCTGGTCACAACTTTATCTACTGGAGTTTAAATGACCTCACATTAAAATATACCTTAAAGGACCCATATTATACTATTATTACTTTAACAATTTAGCATACATTACTGTGCAGAAGTCTTGAGTCACCCCTCGTTTCTTCATATTTTGCTTGCAGAGAGACAGACTTACTTACATGTCCAGGCTCTAGGAAGGACTTTTTTTGGCTCTAGTTTTTAGGAAGTTTTTGTCTCTCATTTTCAGTCCAGTTTCTGTGACTGACCTTTCCCCCCCCCCCCTTTTTTTTTCAGAGGAGTGTTTTTGTTGGTTAAGCCACACAATAACCTATGAATCATTCAACCATTAGAAAGTCCAACTTAAGGTATGAACCAGTGAGAAACAGGTGCAGATGATGATATCAGGTAATTAATATACTGATGATGCTGAATGCTGAGTGGTTGGAACAGACGGGAGGGGAAATGAGGTTGCTGCTGAAGTTGTTACATGAACAGCCGATCGTTATAATGTATCTTCGGGTCCTTTGCAGCCTGTCACAGTAAAACATTTGTTCATTTCTTTTAATTTAATTGAATATGAAAAAATGAGGGATGGCTCAAGACAAAGTACAGTACTGTATGTCTCAGAGCTCCGCCAAGATGTGTCTGTGAATTCTCCAGCTGAAAAACTCCTCAGATGATGCATCTTTTTCAAATGCACCATTCAGTATCTATGTAAATGTGCTACTGTTGAGCCATGTCCCACCAGAGAACAGCAGAGTTTAGCAAAAACTTTGCGGACTAAGCTTTAAATTTCTTTAAGCCATAGGCAAAATGAGAACGGAAAAAGGACAAAAAGCTAATGTGTTTTTTTCCTCATTTTTACCCATCTGAATGTCTAAAATGGCTAAAAAGAAAAGAAAATGTTGCATAAAAAAAAAAAATATATATATATATAAATATATATATATATATATATATATGTGTGTGTGTGTGTGTGTGTGTGTGTGTGTGTGTGTGTGTGTGTGTGTGTGTGTGTAAATATGGATACAAAAAATACCAAAGTAGCATAAGCCTAGTGTTTCCGTGGGAGTGTCAGGATTGTGATGTGAATTTTTTTTTTTTTTTTTAACTCTGATTCTTACTTGATTTATACTTGCTACAAAAGTAAAAAAAAAAAAAAGAAAGAAAGAAAAGAAAAGTAACTTTTGCCAGTATAGTCTGAGTCAGCGTGTGGTGCAGTGCAGAATTACCTTAATCTAGTCGGAAATAGGAGGGGCGTTCAAGTCAACTAGGACTTTGATTGTGCAAAATAACAGTACACAGTTATGAAAGTAAAAGCTACCTTTATTTCTCTATTTAATCCCCTGCTATACTAATGCACTTATGCACTTATCCCAGTGTTTCGGTAGTGCTTGGAGACCATTAAGGTAGAAAGTTTTCTCAGAACCCCGGCACCTTGATCAGACTGCCTGGTTAATGTCTGAAACACCTGCCTCCCACCAACTCTGTTAAAGACCCAAACATGGAAATAGGGCCAGGGGTAGCTCAATGGTTAAGGGACATGGCTACTGATCAGAATTGCCACTGGTGGGCCCTTAAAAAAGGCCCTTAACCCTCAACTGCTGAGATGTAAAATAAGATAAAATTTAAGTCGTTCTAGATAAGGGCATCTGCCAAATGCCATAAATGTAAATGAAATGGGAACGTCCGGGCCCGACATACACGAATGTACAGCCTTTTTGAAATGTTTTATTTAAGCTAAGAGTAAGACTGTACTGCGCTTGACGTCTTATGTATATGTCGATTTTACACATTCATTCATGAGAAATTGAATCACAAGTCCCAGTTCGACTTGAGCGCCCGTTCACACATTTACTTTAACAAAGTGTAATTAGTCTGCCTTCTTTACAGTCTACCTAACTGTGTACTGACTAGTCGACATCCCCACATAGGTACAGTAACTAGTTAATGTACGAACTGAGAAATCCTTAATGAGTGTTGAGATTGTATAAGCTCTTTATGGGGACCACAGGTTGCTACAGTATATCGACACCATTATGCGACAAATATATTGTGATATACATTGTGATATTTAGAGGACATGAACATGGACAGTGCTTTTTTAGACAAAGTGTCGCTTTTAATGAAAAAAAAAAAAGATCACACAATCATCTGAGCACTCGAGGTCAGAGCTAGTCATTACATTATTATGTTTGTGAATGCGTGTATTTGTGTACTATTATGTTTCTCCCATAAAGAATAAAAAAAACACATCTCTTCAGAATATTAATCTTTTACTTACAGTGTACACCCAAAACGTTGGGACACTGTGGCTCTTGTTAAGATTGAATTAGTTATATACTGTATGAGAAGCAGTTTTGTGCTCCAGTAATCCATAGCAGTGTGTAAATAAATATGCATGCGTGTGTGTGCTTGTGTGTGTGGGAGAGACAGGGTTGCCAGTTTCTTTACATTCGTTAGCCAAGGTAACAACACAGCCCACACGGATGGGATCTACATCAGAGATACAGCATCAAGCAAATCTCTGCACTGTGACTCATCTTTTCCCGCATGCTGACCCTCGGAAAGGTTGCAGGGCCCGACTGTGTCTCTTTTAGTTCCGAATATAAAAGTGCGCAAGATACAGCGTTAAAACATGGCTGGATTGTTGTAAATGTATAAATAAGAGTGGAGTCAAACAAAAGAAAAAACAATCAAGGTCAGGGTGGCGGGGGGGAGGGAGGTATTTTTCTTCTACTAAGATATCATGCTGTCTTGAGGTAAAGGACAAGGTTTGCATATGCAAAAGGAAGGCACAAATATTTCTACCGTGCAGATTTAAAGTGCATTTGAATACTAAATAACATTAAAACACAGTTAACATATCCAGTGTCTGGTTCCAAACAATATCTACTTGACCTACCTCAGCTCTAAAGGAAGCACTACTAATAAAGCATGCAGTCAAGCCAGTGTCGCAAACACTTGACCTCAGAAACAGGCAGAGGAGGAACGAACCTCAAAGACTGAGGATACAAAAATAGGGAAGAGAACACATAGAAATTAACTAAATAAAAGAAAGCAGTGTGAAAGTAAGTTGACTTAAGAAGATAGAGGAAAATGTAAACCTGTAAGGAATAACAAAATGAAGAAAATGAATGATTAATGAGCAAATAAAAAATGAGAAAGTGGCAGCGCGTCACTGCGAGAAGATGTGGCGAGAGGGAGGTCACACGAACCTTCTAGTGGAGTAGGAGCAGGTCTGAGTATCTAGGGAGTCAGTCTCAGACTCTCAGACTCTGGCTTTCTGCTGGCTCACACCAAGCAAGAGAGAAACAGCAGAGACATGACCAGCAGGTCAACGCCTATTACACTCTAGCAACACGTGTAGTCCTACATTTTAGCCTATAAATAAAGCCTGCATGCAATTTCCTGGTCAGATTTGTTTTCCATTGTGCCATCTCAAAGGATTAGGCTGAGAGCCTGAGGCAAGGCACTACGTGAATGTTTCCTAATGTGAAGAAGAGTGTTCTCTTTACAAGAAGTACGGCTAATTACCCTAGCTCATAATAACTTGTTAACCACCTGTTCTATGATTATATCCTTTATAAGCCATGATTAAGGGAACTCCTTAAACTACTTCAGAGTGATTCCGTGACTGGGGTGCCATTTATATTCCAATGATATTGCATATGAGCGTATAAAGAACTTTCAAGACATTTTAATCATAATTAAAAACACATAAGCCCATATTTTTACAATAAACACACAGAAAACAAGCATTTTGTCTACCAGGCTCACACTACACCATACATAAATAGGTTTCCATGAGTACCCCATTATAGGGCCTGAGATAAACACTGTAGGCCCACGCACTCTGCCGCTTGATGTGAAAGGGCACAAGTGCAGGATGGGAAAATCATAGACTGTATAAAAACTGGACAAACCCTTCGTGATGTCACCGACATCAGGTTTTCTAAAGAGTGGGTTTAAAGCTCAACCTTGAGAGCTCTGTTGTTTGTCACCACCTTGGCAGGCGCTGACTTTACCTTAACTGCAGTTAATGCATAAATGGACATATGTGTGGAGCCTGGCTGGTGTTTAAAACTCAGATCTCAGATACCACAAGCTACAATAGCTATCTTATCTTTGCTAAAATGCTAAGGTGGCTAATGTTATTTTAATATGCTAACGTTACTTTGCATTTGATTGTCATCCATACACTACAACGTCGTCCTGTGTCAACTCCTACATTTCTTGTGGCACAGTAAATTAAAGTACAACAAATCCATTTAGCTGGTTAGCTAAAGTGAACCATAGCAGACAGCTAGCGGTTTGACACCTGTATTCTTGCTGTTACTTATATCGGCTCTGTCCCTAATTATCCATAACATAATGGCTTAATATAATTTAAATTAATGAGTTACATAAAAGTAACCCTGCACAGTTGTCATGAATAGGGAACTTTATATGAATGGGGAGCTATATAGACTCAAATCATTTTTTTCTTTCAGTTGTAAATTTGGGAATTTTAAAGTGGGGTTCATTGTGATTGACTCACTTTTGAAGCTAGCTTTTCATACTCTTGCACTGGCTTAATTTTTCCAAAATAAAGGCTGCCCCAATTCAACAGATCGAACCCAGGAATCAGAGTGCTAAACATTAAACAGGCAATGGTCAGACGATCGGTAGACAGCATGTTCTGGGAAAGCAAAAAAGAGAAAATAGGAACAGGATCACTTTGATAATGGCAAGAGCAAGGCTTGGCAATGACTGGTATCAAGACACAGCATGTATACATTGTACAGAACAAAAGAATACAAGGCCTCACAAAGAATACAAAGACTGATCGAGGGCAAACTGAAAACAGTGGAGCATAATCATGAGACAATAGAAGAATAAGCAATGAGAAGACATCGACGGAGTCATGCCATGAACCAAAACAAAAGCACATGGCAACATAACAAACACTAGACAAATATGGAAGTATGTGCTACAGTATGTTCAATGAGGGACAACACATGTAGAGCTTGGCGCAGGACACCTGAACACATTAACACCTGTGAAATATTCCAGCAGGAAAGAAGAAATCAAAGCTCGCTCATTCTCTTTCTTTTTTCTCTTTCTATTCAACTATTACCCACCCGTCTTACTTTTAACTTGAATGCGTGATTTCTAGGGCTTTGCAATATGAGATCAATATTGATAAATAATAAATTACAATATTATTTTCTGAGATACCGTCTCATAATATCATGATAAAAAATAATCTTGCGTCTTTAAGAGCAAGTAAAATATTAGAATGTAGACATTTGAAAAATGTCACCAAACTCATTAACAAAAGTTAAGCTCAACTAAAACAATTCATAAAATCAGAAAACAAGACAGATTATACCATTTAATGACCTGACCAATCTGGTCACAGCACTGAAACCAAGTGTAGACTGTATAAGCAGGGATCTTTCCAAAATTCCCTTTAATTTCCCTGTACGTAAATTGTTAAGTGGAACAATCAGACACACAACAGAATTCAGTGGTAACCGCGTTGCCATGGTTACAGTCTGCATCCACTTTTATGTTTTTAGGTAAAAACAGATAAGAAAGGTGTTTAACCTATCACTAGAGACCACAAGCTTGATTTCTGAGAAACAGGATCATAAGATTATTCATTATTTTAATATAAATATATACCTATATTTACACACACACACCACACACACACACACACACACACACACACACACACACACACACACACACACACACACACACACACACACACACAATTAAGCTTATGGTGAAACTAGAAAATAGTGACTGCATTAGCAATCTGATATTTATGGCCTGAATCTAAAAGTTTACTTTAATACACATTCTGAGAAGCTTTAATACTCCTGTGGGTGTGTATGACCAAGTCCGACCCAGCTGGAAGCGTCTACTGTGTGTTCAGAGCTGAGTTAGCGCTGGTACTAAGTGACTGGCTTTTAACAAACAGCCCACACAAATGCATCTCGCCTTGCACCTAGCAGTAAATGTATGCACAGCAGGGGTGAATAAATTCATCCTGGCACTAAGATCGGCTGGGTAATAGATGATGAAGTCCCGCGAAAAGGTCATCGTTAAATGTCAGCACTCTGTCTCAATGGCTTTCCGGCTTCTGTCACAGTGCAGCCATGGAGAGAGTGTGTTCCCCATCAGCTTCAGACAGGAGCAGAGAGGGAGAGCCAGTCCGCTCACACCCTGCCTAGTGCACTACTACCACACTGACTTTCTTTACCCTGCTATAAACCACACTGACAGCGTGTCAGATTGTAACCTACAATCTAATGGTGGAAAAATACACGCAATCTAAGATGCTGTGTATCTCTAAAGTCCAGGATTTTTTTTTTTTTTTTTTTTTTTTTTACACCGGCAAAACTCTCAAGACTGTCCAGAATGCACCAGAGTTAACACTAACTGAGATTTTCATTTCTCATGAGAGTCTCATTTAATGCTTGCAGCGTTCTCTGAACAAGGCTGCTCCATTTCACACTCTTAAATGGAAAAGAGATGCAAAGTGCAAGTGTGTTTTTTGCAGGCTTAGTTGCTTTAGCAGGGCACTAATCAGAATCAGACACGTCTGATTGAGTGGAGAGGCATGACTGATTGGCTCACGCTCTGTCGACTGAGCTCTGGCGGACCCGGCGCACAGCCACTTTTACGCCTGTCTACGAATTACACCGAGCTGGATGGCTGGCTGCTCAAGAGCAGGTGTCGGTGGAGTGCACTCGAGTGTGTGCTTCTTGTGTGTGTGTGTGTGTGTGAGAAAGTGTATAAAAGTGTGTGTGCTTTTGTGTCTAAGTGAGACTCTGTGTCTAACAGAAAGAGTGGGTGTGTGTCTGTGCCTGTGTGTGTGTGTGTGTGTGTGTGTGTGTGTGTGTGTGTGTGTGTGTGTGTGTGTGTGTATGGGAGCTGTCTGAATAACGGGGCCACATGAAACTGGCACTCAGTCCCCACTTTCTGACAGCCAATTAGACAAGGCCATCACATCCTGCCGTGGTAAAGGCCAGTCGCTGCAGTAAAGGCCAGTGAGGAGAGCAGTAGCATCTCTCACCTTCTCTCCGTTTATTTATTTAAGCATCCGCGCATCAAATGGACAAAGTCAAATTGATTGATTAAGCTATCTGGCCACTGGATCGATAGTCGTAGTTGAAGGAGGACAGCCAAGAAACTGCTAAATGTGCAGCCTCAGTAATTCCGGTCAGTCTGGATCAAAGGCACTTCGAGGAAGCCAGTTATGGCCAGGAGTGATTAAGTGTGGATGAACTCACTAAAAACCATGAGAAATGAAGATACTCAGTCACACAGTCAGGGTTCGATGAGAATGTGTGGGGTAAGGAAAATGCTCCATCCACAGCAAATTACACTGAAAAAACTGAGAAAGCACAGGTCAAGCCTCATCTGTGACCTACAGTATGACCAGCTTCATAGTACAATTAACTTAAGTCCACAGTCACACAGGAACTGTAAGCTTCATGAATAGATTTTTAATACTTGTAAAACTGCCAAAGCATTTAAAGTTTGACCAAGACTTTTTACATTTTATATGTGGCTTATGATTTTGGACGTTAGAATGATAAAACATCACTTGTGCCAGCTTCTTCAATGCAAATCAACTTGCCTGAACCAATTTAGATGTGCTTATGCAAGACATGCACATATTTGTTTTGCTAACTCCATAAGTTGGCTGCTAGCTCAAAGCATAAACAGTAAAAACACACAAGCTGTACTACATCATAATCCAGTCTCCTGGATGACTACAGTGTCCTACAGTTTTTTATTTTTTTAAGGAAATAAATAACAGTTTCATCCTGCTCAGGGTTGCACTGGAATCCCAGAACCAATCCTGGAAGCACGGTGTGCAAAGAAGGAATACACAAAGGATTGAAGGCATTCTATTATTCCAGGGCACAATGAAGCCCTATGTGGAAAGTGTGAGAACTTCCACACAGACAGCAAGCACCCCAAGATCAGGAACTGTGAGGTGGCAATAATAATCACTGCACTACCTTAATTCCGTATCGTCATAAGGAACTATTTTATAAGCTTGAACGCCTGCTTACTGCTAGAAATCATTCGTCAAATTTGGATCATTTGCACTGCAGCATGTCAGGGTGTGTCAAAGTTGCACTCAGTTCACATGTGGAAATTATTCACCTTTGAAGTTTGCAACATGAAACCATTAATCATAACAAATTTGGCTTAAACAACTTCAGTTCATTTTATATATGATTCTAATAAATCCTAACGTGACTCAGCCTTAAGGCAGAACTGGTCTCAGGTCAATTTCTGGAAGCTGAACTCTACTAAATCACACCTACTGTGGGTTTGGAGCTGTGGAGAATAAAGCGAGGACGAACTGTAGAACATTCCTTCTCGTAACTCCACAGTCCTGGTGCTTGTATCTAAATAAATTGAGTGAGTGTGAATGTGTGTGAGAGAGGAGAGAGGCGGCTAGAGTTAAGAGCAGCATGGAGAGAGCGGCCAGCACACAGATATATGGCCAGAGCGTTTACCTGGCCCTGTGCTGTGCGGATATGCTGCGTAGCCGCCTCTTCCACGGGCCCCCCTACCTGAACCACGTGCTGCCGCCACTGCCGCCGCCGCCATCGGACCGTACGCTGCCGCGGGGAACCCTGCGGGATAACAACAGAGACGGGTCAGAGTGGAGGGCAGGAAGTGGACACGAGATAAGAAGAAAAGGGCAATAAATACTAGGAAAAAAGTCAAGACAAATAGTGCAAGTGTATTCCAGCAATTCCTCGGTTCTCTGTCACAAACTCTATCTTGTTCCAATGTGATTTGCTGCCTGTGGGTATTGTAGATTCTGTCTCAGGTGCTGCGCTTAATATATGCAGCAGGCTACGGTGATGCTAGTGCACTCCCGAGCATTTCTGCATGAACAGTCTTGTCTTCATTCGATGCTTATCTCCTGATAGCACACCCTAGTAAGGCCACAAATGCAGATGAGCCTTTTAGATATTATGACTTGCTTATACTGCTATTTTACTGCAACTCATAATTTTTTAAAGGCTCTGGTTAAATGTTTGAAACCAGTGTGCATCTTTAAGGCATTAAAAGAGGAAAAACTGCAGCACGGAGTCATCAAAGAGTTAAGTGCCAGATCTATAATCTAACTATAGTATGTGAACATATTTCTACAAAATCAATACGCTCAACAAATGGTTACACGATTTAGTACAGCTTTGTCTAATCCTTTTGTACGAGTATCAATTTCCGTGGGTTTGTAGATTTAAAGGAATTACGAAACACTGGTTCAGGTGTTACTTAATACTCTAAATGGAGGCAGTAAGACACTATTATTTATAGAAGTGCAATTACGCTCTCTATAGCCTGGCGCAAAACCTTGTCATAACAGAAGTGGAGGAGAGAAAGAGCAGCAGATGCTTTATAGCTTCTAAGAACCACTTGTGTTACTAAACACCAAAGAAATCTGTCCAGAGCAGAATCTTACACGGCTGAAGTTTAACCATGACCAACACTGGAGAAACTACAGAGATATGCAGACATATAAGCAGTCAAAACACTTTGTAGTCCTTTTGAGTCACTTATCTCTTTGGCAATGCTCTTGTCAGGGTGGGGTAATGCGAGTGAGACAGAGAGTCGTAAAGCTAAGCAGGCAAATCTTTCTTTGTCGCTGGTCATGATGGTCTGTGCTTTGGAACTCAATCAATCAGAGGACGATTTGGTCACCAATCTGCGTGGATAGCGGCTATAGCCGTGGTGGGCCTGGTGTGCTGAACAGAAGGGTGATTTGTGAGGAGGTCCAAGCGAGACTGGCTCAATCTCCTCCCTGTTTTACTGGCTCTCTCTGCTATTATTAGCAGATTAGGCATCTGGGATTAATTGCTCGCTTCCAAGTGCTATTTAATTCACTTTTGGTATCTGTGATGCAGAAGAGGGGAATAGGTACTGTATGTATGTGCTGAAATAGAGCAGGGAGGGCACTGCTGATGATTTGTTATAGATAAGGGGGTGTATGCATGCAGTCATGTTTCTATACTAAAGAACAAAAGCAGTGTGTGCCACTCTCATCATACTACATAACACTACTTCCAACTCTAAATGTAAAATACTACAAAAAAATAAATAAATTTAATGTAAAACTCTTAACTCTGAATATAAAACATGCATGGCCTCTTTATTGAGCTTGTTCAAGCATAGAGAGTTTGTTTTAAAGCCATGTCTTGTGTGCCAATACTTTGGCAACACTGCTGACATCTTGGAGTAACTTTACCAGAAGACATTAACATTAGGGATCTGCCTAATTTTAATATTCAAATATCTGTACAAGTTAATGAACGGATATGCAGTGAAGCGTTAGGAGAGGGGGAAAAACATATTTAATGTGGCGTAATCAAGTATCATTTTTCCACTGCAATTAAACATTCCTCCTGTCGGTGGTGGTGCACGTGTTTATGAGTGTGACAGATGTAATATAGTGAAATAATGAACTGAAATATTAAACGCACAGCAAAGGCTTGACTTCATGTCAGTTTCACTAGGGAGTCTTGCAGCAAATTCCGTAAAAGTTCCACCTGAGCTTAGGAGTGAAATTCTCTCGGAAGTAACAAAGTTTACACATATAATCACTTAAAAAAGTTTGATTCTTGATTCCTGCCATGCAAGCTTGCATGTTCTCCCAGTGCTTAGTGGGTTTCCTCTGGGGACTCCTGTTTCTTCCCACAGTCCATAGACATGCTAACCGGCTCATAGTGTGTGAATGACAATTGGGCGTCAAGCTGGCAACCCGACCCCTTAAGTAACTGCCACTGAAATGACGGGTATATCCCGGGGGTGGGGAGTATATACGTCGCCCGATGTGCTGGATGTCATGCGGACAGACCAGAAATAGAATTTTTATTTTTGTCAAACCACTGAATGAAATGTATTTGAATCCTATGTGTGAAAGCAGCCAGCACTTCTGGGGTAAAATGAGCTAAATCTGCAACAGAGTTACCCAAATGATGTCCACAGTTCTTAACTTTTAAAGAAAATATCCTTATTGGAAATGTTTTGTCTCATCCTGTGAGCTTTGCTTCTGACTGCCCACTCCTGCAGGCATGAGAGTAAAACCTAACCCACTCACAAGGCTTTTCTTTTAGTCCCAATGCACACTTCTATCTATCTTTCACACCACAACAGTGCCACTTGCTGAAGTAAAATATTGCCAGACGCAGATTTTCTTTTGCATATTATTTATGAGGAAGTGGGTCAAAACAAATAACCAAACAGTGATTTCAGTATGAAAAATGTGGAGCTTCAAACATTTAAGTGGGTTCCTAAACTTCCCTACTGAAAATACAACAAAAACACAAGGAACATATCTTTCTGTGCCGGAATCGAAAATGGTGTATGTAGGACGATAGTTAGGGAGCAAAATTATTTCATGTACACGTAATATAAGTAGTTCAAGAAAAAATATATAGAATTAATTAAATAACGGTTTAACAGATGCATCAGTGCCCAACTGGTTCCTATCAAATCATCAGTGTATTGAAGAGTACTGAATCATTACTTCTTTAGCTTCGTCATTGATCATATCGTCATATCATATTCACTACTATGCATGTTGGGATGCATACTGTGGCATCTGAAAAGAGAGAGTCACACTCCTAAGACATTTGTGCTTAGACCTATCTTAGAAAATAATGGATTTTATTTCTAATGTGAGGAAGAGGCATTGGTGGCTCAGTGGTGGGCTTCTCTCAAACCTACAGTAGCCACTGAATGCAAGCCATCCATATTGCCGATTCCCAAGGCCAGACAGCAGGATTCGCTAAACTGTGGATGACCCCTTTTTCAGCAGCTTGTGATGCGAGGAAGAAATGTTAATACTGAGACATGTTTAAAATTAAATCAACCACAAAGAAAGACAACGAAACTATGGCACTAAGAGACAGAAACTATGGCAGTCAATATAGCCTTGAAGATCATTATTCTGGTAGAGAAGACAATCCGTTCACACACGTTAATCAGAATGATTCAGTGACAACTGTTTGGCCAATCAGTTTCCAGTATTTTTAGCCACCCCACTATATCCAGGCATTGCTCACATAAAAAGCATAATCGAATTCAGCACAGTCACAGTACTGATGTACAGCTAGCGTGACAATGGAAACACCAAAAACATGTAGGGTCCCTTGGTTCATTTGCTAAGCTGAGTCTAGTTGAGCTGCAACACCCGGCGCAACAGCCCTGTGCGACTTTAGTTTTGAACAGGTTTGTCGATTCACCACTGACTGCCTGACCATCTCTCTGCTGCTCACCATCTATCCAGCAGAATAAACACAAGACTAATATAATAATAATATCAGAAGACGTGTGTGTATGATATGGGCTTCAAAGAGACAAAAAGCACTCAGGCACCAAAATCTGGCATGTTTAAACATTATAATTAAATATTATCATTTCAGTGAACAATGAAGGACAGTCATTCAAACTCTTTGTCAAAGTCTTCATTAAAATATAAATATAATTATATGGCAGCTCTCTAATTAAAACACACATCTTCAGCTGGAGCGGCCTGTTCATGATTGAGAGCCAATAGACAATAAGCGGCTGACACTGGCAGATGGCTGGGTTCAGATAGAGAAATGAATTGTAATTAGCCTTGTCTCTTATGGGATGCCTCCTATTCTTCAACGCAGACCCCCCCCCCCCCCCCCACGAAACACCCTGATATTAGTGGCCTTAATGACCTTTAATGTGTTGGTAATGCCTAATCAAAGCCGATTTTAGCCGATCATGGGATTAGCGGGAAAACAGAAGAGTGGAGCTAACTTAAAACTACAGGTTTAGAGCTGTCGTGTAAACTGGTTGATGAAAACACACATATCAACCATAACATTAAAACCAATGACAGGTGAAGTGCACAACACTGATTATCTCATTACAATGGCACCTGTCAAGGCGTGTGATGCATTACGCAGGAAGTTAACAGACGACTGGGTCGCAGCATCTCAAAAATGGCAGGCCTTGTGGGGTGTTCATGGTATGCAGTGATTAATATCTACCAAAAGCCATCCAAGGAAGGGCAACCAAGAACTTAACTGAAGTCAACACTGGATCATACAGCAATGAAGGGAGGCTGGTCTGATAAATCATGTTCAGGTTATCGTGTGTATGAAAGAGGATGAGCTATGGGAAGAAGGCAAGCTGGTGAAGGCTGTGTACCTGTAAATCTCTTGGCAATATTGTACTGGGAAACCTTGCAGCCTGGTATTCATTTGGATATCACTTTAACATGTACAGTACCACCTACCTAAACAGTACAATACAGTTCATAGCAACAGTGTTTTCCTAATGGAAGTGACATCTTTCAGCAGCATGATGCATGCTGCCGCACTGCCTAAATGTTCAGGAATGGTTTTAGGAACATAATAAAACCATGAAGGTGTTGCCTTTACCTCCAGATTCCCCAAATCCAATCCACCATCTGCAGGATGTACTAGATGAACGGGTTTGATCCATAGAAGCCACACCTCACATCTTACAGGATTTAAAGGATCTGCTGTTAATGTATTGTTGCCCAAAACCCTAACACACCTTCAGATGTCTTGTGGAGTCCATGACTCAATGGGTCAGAGCTGCTTCCGTGACATAAGGGGAAACCTACACAATATTAGGCAGGTGTTTTCTTAAGTTATGGCTGGTGAGTGCATTTTGCAGTTATGGCTGGTGAGTGCATTTTGCAATAGTTTCCTAAATCTGTTTGCCATTTATTTTACTCGGGCTTCCTTCCTATTTCAGGTCAAACCATTACAGGGAAAAGCTTCAGGCATAAATTTACATCATACATAATATTTGCGACTAGCTATAAAAATTCAGGCCTTGATTTTTGAATAATGGACTTTAAAACTGACATTGTGAAATTAGTACACCAGATGATCACAGACCATTAAACATAGTGGTTGGCATAAGTATTCACCCTCTTGAGTGTTGCATATTTTCTAATAGTATAACCTGACCCTGCATAGCTCTTCCAGAGTTACCAGTGACCTACTGGTTGCTTCATTGATTTTACCTGGTTAATTGCTTTCTGACTTTGGTGGACGGCCTCATCTAGACAGAGATGAGGTTGTGCCATATCTTTCTAATCACCACATCAATATTTTTTTTTACGTGCATACATTTTTGCAAACTAAAGTGATTTCCAACGACTTCAGTATAATGGGGTATTGTCTGTAGATTCATGACATAATTCTAATATAACATGGTTGTAACATTACAAACATTTCAGGTTGTAAGAGTGAGATCTTTAAACTGTAGATGTAAATTCCATCACCATAGAAAAATAACCCCTCAGTTTTATACAAGCAGAATGCAGCTTTGGTTCTCACTCACAGTTTGATATTTCTTGAAAGTATCTTACCTGCAACATTCTTTTACATACTTACGTTCTGTATCCTTCAACCACTTAATCTCCTTAGCAGAAATGCGTGTGCAATGCACTATAACATTAAAACCTGTTTTTGTTTAGTTATTTAGTTAACACTTAGCTAACAGTCTATCCTAAATTAAGTCGAATAATCTTTAGTTATTTGCAATTTATATTTTACTGCTGAATAAAATGAATTGTAATTAGCTTTGTCAACTGCCATCAGAGGTGACCAAAGCACCACAAGGCTTGCTCAATCTTGCTAATTAGCATTTGCAATTTGCTGCTAAATTGTTCTTTAATTTACAATAATTTACAGTCAATCACAGGTGAAGCCAAAGGAGAAATCAATTTGGGAAAACTATTATCAGAATATTAGTTCTTTATATTTTATTAATAAGTAGCATTCTTTCCAAAATAAGAAGTTAATTAGGCCCTTTTGATTGACTGCATTAATACAGAAGGCTCTAAAGCATATTGTGTTGCTAGAAAACATTTTGCCATGCGGTGATTACCTATGTCAATTATACAAAGTTGGTGATGGCAGAATTTTGTCTTACCTGCTAACCTATCACAATTTATGGGGTCTGGACATGAATTTCTTCCAAGCAAAGTTTTTTTTACTTCCTTTGCATTTCAGATTGCTCACTGAAAACTTCAAGACTGTAGGTCTAAAAATGACAGAAGAAGCTCGGATTTATAGCTTTAAAAAAAAAAAAAAAAAAAAAAAAGAATCAATAGCTAACCACCCGAGCCTAATTTCACTTATTGTTATTTATTGTTTTAGATGCCTGCAGTTTCTTATACTGGATCTTATGCTGATATTTTTTTTCTGTCACCTCTATCTGGTAGCCTGGCCCCTGGAAAAAACAGTAGTTTTTTAGGCATATAATTACATCCCACCAGCCTGACATCCAGTTTCTTAAGTAGAAGGTGTTGGCTACATAGAGTCAGACAATCTAAAAGAAAAAAAAAGGTTATGTAGGTTTTACCACTTTTATACCAAAAGATAACAAACATCTGCCTTTCCTTCACTTCCTTCTTTCATCATCATGAACATGCCACTCATTTAGACAGAAAAGTAGTTAGCAAACCTTATCCTAGTCACCTGCACACCTACTGATAAGAGTAATGATCACTCTTATGTTTTTCTCCCAAAAAAAAAAAAAAAAAGGCATACATTGTGTCTTGGCATTCATAGAAAATGCTCTCTGATGCCCTCTAGGCACAGAACAAGAAAGCAAGAAACTCATGCATGACCTTGACAATTTAGTCTTGCAGTCAGGCAAACATCCCAAAACCTGCTCATCACTTAAAACAACTATGCACAATTCATTCTAACACCAGATCATAAGAGGAAGGACTTTCTCAGGAGAGATGAGCACTGCCTCTCTGGCTCATGCAACCAAGCGAGGTGAGGTTCAGTTAATTAGGAAAACAAGCTCTAGAGTTGTTCATACATTCACAGAAGCACTTTTCCCAATTGGGAAACTTTCTTTCAGCTCTGATAATGAAACACGAGTCAAACACTGATGTATTCATCGTCCCAAGAGATTATGTTACCTGAGCAGAAGCAGACCAGGTCTTACAGAAGGACAAGCTTTTAAATCCCTCTCCTTAGACAATCTGCATCCATGTGTGAACACATTTACACTTTCAGCATGTTATGGTGAACTTTCAGAACAGCAGACTGTGGTTTGGGATGCTGTGGTACATCTAAGATGCCCAGAAAGTACAATGACAGGTACCATCAACCAGAACCATCTCCACAGAAAGAACTTCAGAAACCTTTAGGGACTCTTCAACCAAAACAAATGATGACCAACATGACCAACATGGAAAGTCTTTATGCAGAATTCCTCAAAATCCTTAAACACTCAATCTACAGACTCTCATCATCTCAATTCAATTGTACTAATCTTAAGCTGTATTCAGACTATATTGGGTTTACATATGGAGGTAGGGTAATGTTATCATTACTGGAAGTCTTTGTAGTGATTAATATCAGCCAGCAACAGTTCCAAACTGATGCATTGAGTAGCTTCTCATTTTTTAAACTAGCCAAAATAACTGGAATTGGGTTAAAAGCTTCCAAAGCATTAATACAACCTGCAAAGACGGCGATACCTGACAATGTGAGCTACTAATTAATGATCAAAAACAGCTTGTACTTCCACAAGCTCCATAACAAGTGCTTAGAACAACTTTCAAAAGGATTTTCTTTTATTAAGGCGATATATATATGTAGTACACATAGACAGTCTAGTGGGATGCACACTTCATGAAGACACTCCTAGGTCTGTGATTTATACAGAGATCAAATACTCTGTGCAAATTGATCACTAAAGACATTCTCTGTCAGCATTACTTAAATGTATAGACATAGTCGGGAAATCTCATCCCACTTGAAAAGGTCTTTAACTTGGGTCAGAGCTATAGCATATTAGACAAAAATCTAGAAATAATTGTCATTTTTATAAAGCCAGCTCTGGCAACTCAATCAAGCTACATTATAGTCTATATCATGCTTTACATCCGAATCAGAAAGCTGTCCTTAACGCACCACCGAGTTGAGTTCACGCCATCATCGTGGGTGTAGCACTGATGACAACATCTCATGAAGCCAAAATGCCCATTATAGATTATTAATAAATTAATTCACATTATAAATGATTTATGTGTTAATGAGATTTACAGTGCAGTGCCCACATCACTTCTGCAACAAATTAAAATCCTAATTTATTAACAAGCGCTAATTCGTGATTGCAATCACTTACAATGAGAGTGAAAGACCTGGGACGAGGTTAAAGACGAGAGACAAATAATCCCTGCATGCAAGTGTATCATGTGCAAAGGAGAAGCAGGAAACAATCTATAAACGAGGGTTTTCATCGTATTTATAGCCACTGTGATTTCAGGGCTGTAAAAGACTTCTATAAGTGTTAAGTAAAACTAAAATTTGTCACATGTGAAAAAATGTGTGTACAGTACAGTGCTGCTTAAATGCAGTGAGATTCCTTGACAACTATTCATTATTCAGTAGAAAGCACAGAGTCTTTTTGTTTCCATTAGATAAGATAAAGTACTTTTTTTTTCTCTGTGTACATGCTTTTGTCATTGGAGGTATACAAGTCGTTAAGGTCTAATATGAAACCAGTTTTTGTATAGTTATATATTAGTCTATTTAATCATTTTAAGATACTGACATTATCTTTTTATATATCATTATTAAGTCCTACTTAATAGATAACATAAAATTTCACAACTATAATACATACTCTCCAGTTCAATCAGTAATCTAATATTAAAAATCTGCTTACACTTGGTCATCTTTAGATTCCAAATCGTTACTGAAAAGAATGTTTTTCACCGTAGCTCCACCAACACTCATCATACGATTACCAGTGTAGCTAGCTGTAGGTCAAGCGTTCCCAACTGATGTACCTCGTCTTCAGCGTTCTGTGTTAGGCTTCAATGCCATCTGAGGACTATGTCAAGTAGACACCTGTGCAGTAGATCTAGCAAGCCCTAGGAAGAGATTAACTTCACTGAATTGGGATTAATTAAGTGGGTTAATTAATAGACTATGCCAGCTCATTGTTTTGCATTTGCAGTGAAAGACACCACTCGGGAGAGACTTGGCAGCATCCAATCAATTTCATGGGGCTTTTATAACTGAAGAGATAAAGCCAATATTTAGCTTTCCATTTTTCTCTGTTTTTTCCGGCCGGTTTGCCCTGTCAGTGGCTGTGCTCGGCTGGGCTGCTGTGGCCTGGAGAGAGAACAAGGACACATCTGTTCCACCCTGCAGCCCTGGAGGGGAAGCGTCCTGGTCTGCCCTCCCTTTCTGTCTTCTCTCGCTTTCTTGAAAAGCCATTTTATCAGAGAAACCTATGTGATAAATTCTACATTGTGCTTCTGGGTAAATACATGCACATTAATTATAACTCATCACAGTGCAAGCAAACATGTTTACTTGCGATGCTAAACTTTGTGGCTAAAAGCACAGTCATGTTAAAAAGTTAGTACCCCCTCTTTTAAGTCTATGTTTTTTATGTGTGAAAACAACAATCATTCTGTGCAAATACAACCTCAGGCGGAGCATAACATATTATATTTTTTACAATGCCATCATTAATTTAACAAAAATGAAGCAAAAGAGAAAAAAAGATATATACTATAACATAAATAGTACGTACCCCATGATTCAATAGCTTGTACATCCCACTTTAGTAGCAATAACTTGAAGTAATAATTTGACTATCAGTCTCTCACATCATTTTGGTCCATTCTTCTTTACAACAATGCTTCAGTACTTTTTGGTTTTTGGCCATTCGCTTATGCAGAGCTCTCTTAAGGTCCTGCCACAGCATTTCAGTTGGGAGGAAGTCTGGATTTTGACTAAGCCATTCCAAAACCTTGATTTTTCTTCAGATTATTGCCCTGTTGCATGATGCAGTTTTGATCAATCGGACAGATGGATTTCTAGTTGCCACTAGAATATTTTGGTATAAAAATGAGTTCATGGTCAACTTAATGACTGTAATGTGTTCTGGTCCTGTTACTGCACAACAAGCCTAAACCATGACCCTACATTGCCATGCTTGACACTGTTTATGAGGTATTTCTACTGAAATGCTGTCCATCGGACGTTGCTTCAGAATTCTTGTGGTTTGTGTGTTGCGAAAGTAAAAACATGGAACCAATACAACCGTCATAAACATAAATTACAGTTAAATTAGGTCTAATAATATGTCTATTATTTCATATTTTACTTTTTTATAATTTATGTTTTTTTTTTCTAAATGTTGTGAATGTTTTTATATACAAAAATATAATTATAGTTTTGGAATTTGATCATATTTTTTGGTGGCTGGACCAATTCATACGCTGAGGTACCACTGTATGAATATATTAACAATTACCAACCAGCACCCTATTTTTAACTGTGTTATGTGGTTTGTGTTGTGTAAGTGTATTTGCATAAATAATGTAATCACAAAATTTGTAAATAATTTCTCTAAACTGATATATTGTATATTGGAACTGTTGTATTACTTCTGCCGATATGGATAATTTGTCAGCCTTGCTTTAGCCAATCTACCAGCGTTGACCGGAAACGGTTTGGCAGGTGGACCATTTTCACTACACAATTGATATTTGCATGGTCAGGCACAGCAATGCTACTGTGGCTTTTGATAATTGTGTATTCGTAGACACAGCTAGACAAACCTTTGAGTGTCAATTTGTGTCAAATCTGATATGTTTTGGTTGGTGGCCATTTCTTATCCAAGCTGTGAGAATGAGGTGTTAAAAATACTCAGGAAAGCCGACATGCCTGATGCACTCACACCAGTGAAACCTCCACTGACTTGCCTGTTCCATATCAGTGTCACTTCCATATGAGAATGGTCAGTCAGTCCCATGGTAGTTTGTTTCCATTAATGAGTAGCGATGATGGAGGAGAATGAAATGTGAATCGAAACACATGATATCCAGTCATACATTTTTTTTTTTTATGTATAGAAGTGTTTATAATTCCTTACCCTGCATTGGTTTAACATTCAGACTAAAGCTGTGTAATGTATCTGAAGAATTGCTCAGTAAATATCAATTACACATCATTTAAACACACATACAAAAAAAAAATCTAATACTGTGAACTCCAGTCTCCTCTATTTCACGGACACTCAGGAAAAGCTTTATTGGTCGATTCATGCATTATAAAAGCCACTAGGAGAGGGATGAATAAAAATAAGGCTAGCTTTCAAGAGAAAGAAGGCGGCTAATATAAAGGGAGGCAGCACAATCTCAACAAACCATCTTTTCATCCAGCAAAAGAGAGGTGAGTCATTCCTCTCCAGCAGAAGCCCTTGACTTGGATTGCTTTCAAGCAGGCCTTTCTGCCAAGCTATCAAAAACAAAAAAAAGCTGCACCTGGGTGATGAGGATCCCCAATCCAAGAAAGCAACAGTGCCATTCATGTGCAGTGAACTCAGCCATGTCAAAGCCTCATGTCTACATCTCCCCCTAATGAGTGTGCTGATAGTGAAAGCAACATGGAACATGCCACTGCGCTGCCCATCACATCTCGACAAGCTTCAGCCCTCGAAATTACATGCGTGAGCACAGTGAGTTAATGATCACTGCAGGGGTTCGGCTCTGCCGAGAACATGGGTCAGAATTCGGCAGTTTGACATTAATCGTGTGGCTTGTGTGGTTAGGTCAATCACACGTCCACTCAAGTAATTCACAGACCAAGGATGTAGACAGTGCCATGGAAGTTCCAGAGGAAATGTAGAATCCTTGGATAATGAAATGTGAACTACAATTCAATGCAAAAGAGAAATCTACAACACACTTCTCAACAAGATGTAGCCTCGATCAATACTGTCAGTTTAGCCAGGCAGGTTCTCAAAGAAATAAATCTACTATATATCAGCATGACATACAAGCAGGGTCTGATTAATAGCGCATTTCATAGATCCATTTTTCAGAATGCATAAAGCATGACGAGAACTCATAGGTGTATCCATCATCCCATGGGTACAGCAGACTCTACCCAATCTCATAGCGCTGCACTGCATTGTGTCGCACATACAACAGTAGGTCCTGATAATTAAGAGGACATACTGTGAATAATAAATACAAACAAAACGGATTAAGATACACCTTAGAATATACATAAGGACCCTTGGGTACTTGAGATACAAGCAGAATTTATGCAGGGATGGATAAGGTGCAAGGTTGTAAAGGAGACTAAAGAAGAAAAAACCCTGTAAGCGCTTTATGAAAGCATAGAAGAGTACTCAGTTTGGAGCATTAAATGTTCAGGGCTAAAGGACTGTCTAGTCGTGCCTACACAGCCAGAGAGTGACATATTGGTACAGTGAAGTTGGCAAATACTGTCAGTCATAATACTCACTGAGCACAGATGGTCACGAGTATCTATTATTGTGCTGAAATAAAATGGTTCATGAAAGGATCGTTGATATTCTTTGATATTTTGATGCCCTTTTCTCATTCAACAGTGAGATGTTTGAGATCATTTTATTGAGAAATTAAAGACAGAATTAGTGGCAACATCAAACAGACAACAAACTTAGAGCACTAACGTAGCTCACCTAGAGTTATGTGTTAAAGTTAGTACTCCCCCTTTTAATTCTATGAGTTTCTGTGTAAAAACAATAATAAAAATCATCTGATCGAAGCGAGTCTCAAATACAACCTCAGACAAACAACAACATAAGTTTTTTCACAAATAACTAAAAAACATGTGGGCAATACTAAGTTCCATCCTTGCTGCTTTCACAGGATTTAAGAGTATACATTGCAGCCAGGTGCTGCTAATCGTCAGCCCTTCATTATTTGATCATCAGCAGGTGTGCAGACCTCTATAAAAGCAGAAGTTTTGGTAGTTTGCTAGGCTGGAGCATTCAGGTGTATCTTAGCACAATGCCAAGCTAGACAGACATAAGCAATGGTCTTAGAGAAGCAACTGTTGCTACACATCAATCTGAAAAGGGTTACACAAGTATTTGTAAACAATTTGGAATTCACCGTTCTACATTGCGATAGATCATTTATAGATGGACGTCCCAGCACTTTCACCTCAAGGTCAGACCATGCAGTGCTCAGAGAAATACAAAAAGCACAAGAGCTACACCTCAGACCATACAAGCCTCAATGATCATGACAGCACAATTAGTAAATGACTGAACATTTACAGTTTGTGATGGAAGAGAAGCCTTTTCTGTATGAAAAGATCATGGATTTTTGGAACAATGTATTGTGAACAGATAAGACCAAAGCAGAGTGATTTGGCCTTAATGCCCTTTAAGATGTTTGGGGAAAACCAAATAGCATTTCAGCAGAAACACCTTATGCCCACAGTCAAGCATGGCTGTGGAGGGTTGATGATTTGGGCTTGTTTTGCATCCACAGGACTTGGGCATCTTGCAGTCAATAAGATGACCATGAATTTCACAGTAGAACAGAGTATTCTAAAGGCAAGTGTGAGGCTGTACATCCATCAGCTAAAACGTGGTCGAAATCGGGTCATGCAACTGGAGAATGATCCAAGGCACACCAGTAACTTTATATCATATATTTAATGGCTTAAAAATAAATTAATCAAGGTTCTGGAAATGCCCTAGTCAAAGTCCAGACCTCAACCCAATTTAATTGCTGTGGACGCTAAAAGAGCTATGCATAAGCAAATTCCCCAAAACCTCAATGAACTAAAGCAATGGGCCAAAATTCCTGCACAATGATGAGAGACTGATAGTCATACAGAAAATCATTACTTCAAGTTACTGCTGGTAAAGGTGGATCTACAAGCAATTAAATCATACGGGTACTTAGTACTGCCCACATTTTTCTTTTCGGCTTAATTTCTGATAAATAAATGATGGCATGGCAAAAATCTGAGGTTGTATTTGCCCAATACTTGCTACTGTATTATGGCATGAAAGTGGTTAAGCTTAGGAACTCCATTTATTTGAGCAGAGGGCTCGGAGTTCAGCAAGACACATCAAATCAGCAACAGCATCAGCAGTAAACACAGCACACCTCTTACATTTAATGAGTTCTATTGTACAGTACATACACATATCTTTTTCTTTACAGCCATACCATGGACTATATAGATTGCACTTTGTAGCTCAAGTGCTTGAAAGTTGAGGCACGTCATTCTGAGACTTCAATTCAAACAAACAAGGTAAGTCAGATGCAACATCAATCTCACTGCACCATTATCAGAGGGCAGTCGAATGGCATTGCCATGGTGATACGAGATGGTTAAACTTAAAAATCTGCTCAGAATTAAAGCATTAATATTACATCACAGCATGAATATTGCATGCCGCTGACCATCACATTTTAATTAAGAAGAATGAAATCCAACTTCTAAGTTCAGTCTAAACTTCTATTTAATGATACAAAATCTAGAAAAGAAATATATGCCTTTTCCTCTTGTGTGTTCTGTGTAGTAGACGGAATGCAATGATGCAAATACAGACGGAACAGACACAAGTATTCTCCACAGGCAGCCTCAGTTCCATTTTACTCAGTGTCACCTCCTTGACTACAGCAATTACCAGACAGATGAGTAGCATCTCTCTGGCTGAGAGACATGAGGATTAACCTAGAGGGCAAGAGAAAGTCATCCTTCCTTCATCCCACTATCTATGGGAGCTCATTTAGACTGGACTCGTCCTTGGTGGGGAAAATGTGGAAGCCAAAGGCAAATTTTTCGTCGAGGGAAGAAGACAAACAAGAAGCAAATGTTGGTAACAGTACGCATGTTATTGTCCTAATGACATAGATGAAGACGAGCAGTTATTGAATTTAACGTAGAGTTAAATTTTACAGTAGAAGTTAAGTTAGCATCCTTATTCCCCCTAAAAAACTAAGCGGATATCCATTTATTTGAAGATATAGTTAAAAAAATTAAAAAACGAATTCCACAACAATAAATTAATATCAAGGTATCATGCAGGAGCGGTGGGAGCTCTGTTTTTCTGTTTGAAGGGTTGAGTTGGTTCGAGCCCCGCCACCACTGGGTTGCCACTTAACACTACGGCCCATACAACCCAGGGCTTGCAAGGCCTGCCAGTTCCAAGCCGAGTTAGAAATAGGGCAGGTAGCAACAGGAGGAGCATCTAGCATAAAATCTGTGTCAAATCTTACAGACTGAATGATCTGATGTGGCGCCCCCTAGGATAACCCTACGGGGAAAAAATATCATGCAACAGGAAAATACAGAATAAGGGTTCTGTGGTGGTAAATAAATTGTTGCATTTGATTCTAATCTATTATTATTATTATTATTATTATTATTATTATTATAGAGTTTATCACATTCAACTTCATATGATATAAATGTTGCATTTATCACTTATTATTATTAAATTATTTGACCATTTTGATTATTTCTGAACAATGAAAGAATATTTTTGAAATCTTTATATCTATTGGACTACGGTTTGGAACGTCCCAGGTTCAAACCCCACAACCATCAAGTTGCCACTGTTGGACCCTTGAGCAAGACCCTTAATCCTCAAAAGTATAATGAGATGTAAAAAAATGTAAGTCGCTCTGGAGGGTGTCGGCCAAATGCCTAAATATAAATCTAAGACAAGCTGCTAAAATGTAGAATAGTATCGTCTGTGTTTCTAACTGATTGAAGTTTCCAAACTGATTTGACGAGTAAGCATAAACCCAAGGGTGTAAGGGCGCAAGTATAATCAGACAGGAAGCTTCAGAGACTGTCAGTAGCATCTCCATGAGACCACACTGACCTGTGCTCCTGCTTCTGCTCTGTCCTCATATAATTATACAACAGCTGCTTGTGACCACTTAAAAAAAAGCCTTGAATTCACCAGAGTTTTTAATTAATTAATTTGTATGTTTGTGCATGCATATTTGAGTGGCTCCATTGAGTCCAGCAGTGTGGCCCCAGTTTTGAGCCTGCAGCATGCTGAATGTGCTTACTGCATGCCTGCTGCTTTATAAGCAGCCTTTTAATTAGAACTAATTTGGGTGAAGAGCATGATGACGTGGCACAGCTGCTGGCGAAACCAGTGTTTTTCTCTTTTCTTTCTTCTCTTTTTCCAGTCAATGTATGAATGAAACCTCTACCCGTTTATTTACTCTATACTCCCCATTTTCTAACTTGGCATGGAACTGGCACCACATGCAAGCACTGGGTTGTATGGGGTGTAGGGTTAAGGGCCTTGCCCAAGGACCCAACAGTGGCAACCCAGTGGTGGCGGGGCTCAAACCAACTCAACCCTCCAATCAGAAAACCAGAGCCTCGACCGTTCCCACTGCTCCTGCTCCTTAATTTATTGTTGTGGAATTCTTTTTTTTTTTTAGCTATATCTTTAAATAAATGCATATTTGCTCCACTTTTCCTCCAGATATCAACCGCTACTTTCTGCATCCAGCAGGGAAAGACACGCATCATAACCTCTTTCAACAAGAAACAAAATACCAACGTCTACCGTCTCCATTTCCTCTTTTTCCACAGAAAAGCTGCAGGTTTATTTGTTTGTTTGTGTTCCAATTTCCTTCGAGCCCCACCGTGTTATCTGTCCGGCAGGTTAGCGAGGACTGAAGAGAAGGGAGGGGTGTGTGTGTGTGTGGGGGGGGGGGGGGGGTGTAGGTGCGCAGACAGGGGCCTGTCCCTGACAGCCTCTCTGTTTGCATAACTGATTGGGCCCTAATCAAAAGTGAAGCGCCAATTCCAGCTCTCCCTCTCGTTCTCCACAAAAAGCCAAGTGAGAAGAAATAGAGGAGTGGAAACTAAAAGACAGGGTTATTATACACCTCTGAGCGCTCTTGGGTTTGGAAAGGCTGTGACCTTGACTACGCTCGAGCCTTCAGCTCTCATCAGCGCGGCCCGTGTCCAACGGCGCAAATCAAGGCCGAACAGAGACGAGACAATTCAGTCTGCAGAAATAGAGAGGAGCGGCCATGTAATGTGGGGCGAAATCAAAACCTAGGCATGAAGAAAGCGAGGCTATATTCTATGGGTAAGATAAAATAAAGATACAATTATTAAATAGGGAATAGATGGCTGCATTTTCTGTCATGGAAATTGGACCAGCTGCTGCATTCTCTTTACCTGGCACATCCAGCAGGCAATAACCTTCAGTGTTTTATTATATTCTACAAACGCTATGTTCATATGTCCTCATCAGTAGGACGTGACACAGCGCTGTTTATATAATCTCATAAAACAGGAAATTATGGAAGGTTATTTTCACACTCAAACCATTACACACTGATTAACACTGATAGCAGAAGAGATCTACAAAATTACCAAAAGAGAAAAAGAAAAGAAAGAAAAAAGAAAAAAAACACCATGATTTTGGGTTATTCTTACAGGATAAGACTTCACACACAAACAGTACATTTTCCTGTGACCTGTTACAAATGCAGTCACCTGTGGAGATTAAAAAGAGTGCCTTGAAAAATATTACCTTCCCTCTATTCAACAGTCAATTTGAACCTGCGCTGCAGCTGAGCTTCTGGTAAATCCCCAGGTGCTACAAGTTGTCTGGAAAAAGCTCATTCACCCTAGAAGTTTAACACCAAGGTCATTGACAATACCTGAAATGGAAGAGATGGAGGGCTTCTTTCTGAGTGGCACTGGGACAGATAATTTTACAAGGAAAGCCTTAGGATTAAAGGACAAGTGAAAAGGCTTTTTCTTTTTTAGCTATGAAACCACGGGTGACGTTGAAGTAGCCGACTCTGTGGTGAGTCACTGGCATGAGCTACAAGCCAGAGCTGAGAAGCAGAACGGTATAGAGTCTCACTCAACACCTCCATCAGGTCAATATCTCCTCTAAAATTGCACATATTCGATAGATCCTAGAATGGAAACATTTAGACAGACCCCAGAGGAATATAATGTTTGAGCATGACAATCTTTTTTTTCCCCTGACAGATAGAGGTACAGTATTAGAAAGCTTTTGCTAGGAAGTGCTTGTGAGAAAACACCACAATGTGTAGCCCAATACTAAGCTAGGCCTATTGACAGAGGATGCAAAAGCTAGGCTAATGCTAACTGAAAGAGAGAGAGGCCTTCGTGCACATTTTAATCCCCAACTCCAGGCTTAGTCACAGCAGAGCTTTCTCAAGTGCCTGCCAATTCATGCTTGCTCATTATCCCTTCCCTCCCTCATTTATCTATCCAGCACAGCTCGGGAACAATCTGTCTCTCCACCAAGTCCTTTTAAGACACTTGTTTGAGGTTTATTTGCACCCTGGCATCAAAGGAGTACAGCCATGTTCTTTATAAAGCGGCAATCAGCTATCTTTACACAGCGATGGTAGCATATGTATTTTAGCTTTTGAAGCTGCCCATGAGGTCCTTTTAACTACAAGAAGTCTTTTCTGAATTAATATTTAATGCTTTAAACATTATAAGTGATTTGTTTTCTTTTTACTTGCATATAAAACGAGTTTATTAGTATTCTATTTATTATTAGAGCACTTTATTATTTATTATTGGTGCCGTTTGTTTCTATGCAGGAATGAGCAAACAGAAAAGAAAAAAAAGGATAAAAAAAAAAAGCACCTCATCATCACAGCAGCTACCTGACGCTCTGCTCTCTAACTGATGTTGTAACGTGCGTATGGGATCCAATTCAGTTTGTCATGCTTTTGATAAAATAAAAAAAAGTGAGTTCAGTAAATTGCGAATTATGTGATCAAGGTGAGGCAGAGCACTGTAATGAATGTTAGGCATACTTATTGAAATAAAACCTTGAATTGAACAGCATGAAAGGAATAAACATAGCGGAAGTGCATAAAGTTTATTAATCACCATTAAGAGTATAAAAGAATGCAAGACAATATGAAAGATGTTCTAACAATATAACAGTTTCAAAGAACTGAACAATCCAACAAATGTTGAATATTATGAAAGCAATACATTACATCACTACCTGGCTAGTCCTATAATATAAAAGAATATTCAGAACACAGCGTTTTTTCTTTTTTTCACTTTGTATTCAAGGTCTTTTGCCGGCATCAGAAGAAGGAGGTTTACCATTTGCACGCTTCAAAAATTATTGTACAGTATATTCATGTTGTCAAACTAACATGTAACACAGTCAGAGGTGGGTAAATGCTAGACAAAGGTGGGTTAACACTAGTCGGAGGCAAGTAAACGCTAGTCAGAGGTGGGTACACTATTCAGGTACACTAATCAGAGATGGGTTAACACTAGTAAGAGGAGGGTTAATACTAGTTGGAGGCGAGTAAACGCTAGTTGGAAGTCAAGTAAACACTAGTCAGAGGCAGGTTCATGCTAGTCGGTGGCGGGTAAATTGTAGTAAGAGGCAAATGAATGTTAGTCGGAGGTTGGTTAACACTAGTTGGAGGCGAGTAAACGCTAGTCGGGAGGCAGGTAAATGCTAGTCGGAGGTGAGAAAACAATAGTCAGAGGCAGGTTAATGCTAGTCGGAGGCGGGTAAATGGTAGTGTGCGGCAGGTAGTCGAAGTCGAATAAACACTAGTCGGAGTTGCATAAACGTAACTCGGAGGCGGGTAAACGCTAGTCGGCGGCAGGTAAACGCTAGTCGGAGGCAAGTAAGCAATAGTAAGAGGGAGGGAAATGCTAGTCAGAGGTGAGTAAAAAGTCAGAGGTGGGTAAACCAGAGATGAGTAAATGCTTGTCAGAGGTAGGTTAACAATATTTCAGAAATGTAAGGTGTGTGAACACCATTTAAGTGTGTTTACACAATGGGATTAGGGTAAATGCTAGTCGAAAGCTGGTAAACGCTAGTTGGAGGCGGGTAGATGCTAGTCAGAGGTAAGTAACGCTAGTCAGAGGTCAGTAAAATGCTAGTCGGAGGCAGGTAAATGCTAGTCGGAGGCAGGTAAATGCTAGTCGAAGGCAGGTAAATGCTAGTGGGGGGGGGGGGGGAAGGTAAACGCTAGTGGGAGGCAGGTAAATGCTAGTGGGAGGCTAGTTAATGCTAGTTGGAGGCAGGTAAATGCTAGTCGGAGGCAGGTAAATGCTAGTCGGAGGCAGGTAAACGCTAGTGGGGGGGGGGGGTAAACGCTAGTGGGAGGCAGGTAAATGCTAGTGGGAGGCTAGTTAATGCTAGTTGGAGGCAGGTAAATGCTAGTGAGAGGCTGATTAACACTAGTCAAAGGCAGGAAAATGCTAGTCAGGAGCTGGTTAATGCTAGTAGGGGGCTGGTTAATGCTAGTCAGAGGCAGGTAAACGCTAGTCAGAGTCTGGTTAATGCTAGTCAGAGGCAGGAAAACATTAGTCGGAGTCAGGTAAGTGTCAGAAGTAAGTGTGTAAATACCCCTAAGGCATGGATATAGATGTGCACAATTTTGGCATTAACTTCTTTGTAGGTATGCACAACTAAACTTTGAATAAGACTTTTTTTTTTTCATTCTGGGTCTTGGGCAGGAGTCCACATTAAGAGTAGCAGCAGCAGAGTCAGTAGATAACCGATAAAGCATTGTGGCACTGAGCCATAATCAATTGTATTGTATTCGGCAGGTCTGTGTCTCAAGCTGTCTCTCGAGGACGGGTTCTTTTCCTAAGGAAATTCATTACACCCATGATAAGGGTACTTAATCACATCACATCAATTCAGCCACAATTGCTACAGAGATTTGCCAAGATTAGTTACTACAAATTAGGAAAACACTTTCTCCCACATATACATATACAGTAGTACTGGCATGCTGTGCTCGTGTGTACAGTTTTATATGACCTGCATGGGAATGTCTGAACTCTTATAGTTTAACAGGATTCCAATAGTCGCTGTGGTCTGTGTGTATCTTTATGTATATTTTCAGCATGGGGCTTCTGCGGGGAGCAAAAAGTGAGTGGGTGTGTGTGTTTACTGGCCAGCAGGGAAGCCATTACTAGATAGCAGCAGGAGAGAGAAGCTACATACAGGGCTTAACAAGATGGAACTTACCAGGGAATTGGTAGCTGTAGCTCGGGGCGAAGCCAGTGTATCCACGGCCGTACGTCGCTACGATGTTTGGGTAACCTGAAGAGACAGAAGAAAAAACAAGTACTGTGATAAACCATCTAGACCTCCCAATGAACTACTATTACCCAGTACAGAAATCCAAGCAGACACACGCACACACACTCACAAAACACAATTGCACCTGCTCATCCACCCATACACCCACATTCACACTTTCTGATTCCCCCTCCACAAACACCTTCCAAATAGGTGCTAGATAACAGATTAGCAAGATGGGGAAGCACACTCCGAGGTAATGAGCAGTGTAAGTATCATAAGAAGTGATAGCTGTTTTCTTCCCTGGAGCTCATCCTCTTCCCTGTAGCGGTGAAAGCGGACATATTCGCTGCTGTCACCTCTCTCTCGCTCTCTCTCTCTTCCACCCAACTCTGCTGTCATTGATCGATAACCTTTCTTTTATAGCCTGGGCTAATCGATCATGAAGGACACGACAGCGCGAGACAATGGCAAGCTGATAGCCGTGCCAGGACATCACGGATTAGAGTCTCTCCGAACCGCAGAGCTTCAGCCGCTCGCACGCTAATACCGGATGAGAATGGCAGGAATATGATCGAGCGATTGCAAAAGTCATTCCAAAGTGGAGTGAAAGACAGAGCTAGCATGCTGGAGCTTTAGTCCGGAATTTACTCGCAATCTGTTTTACCCGCTGGTTGCTGAGGCAGAACTTTTAAATGAAGGCGATTTGGTGAGTTACTTGGTTTCCCAGCGGCTCATTTTCTGAAATACATCGTTGACTTCTCCATGGCGAAAAAAATAGCAAATCAGCAGTATATGCGTGCCTGTCTCTGTTGGAGTGCATCTTGATGGTGCTGTTAAAAAAAAAAAAAAAAAAAAAAAACACTGGGATGAGACTCAATGCACATGCTCAGGCCGTCTCCCTGCCAGCACTAAGGAGTGGCTACTGCTTGAGCCTCCATGCAAAACCGAGGAACCGAGGCCCAAGGACTCATTGTTCTTATTTTGCCACAATGCCTTATTATAGCAGGCTCCTAGACAGAAATGTCTGGCCAGGCTTCAATCGCAGCAGTTTATGTGAATAAATGTACCAACCATATGCAGTCATCAAACACCATCACTGTAAAGATCTCAAGAGAAACTTTCTTATAAATGTCATCTTCTTTTCTTCATGCTAAGATCAGCTCTGTCTAGACTTCACCGCTCTAAAAAGCTGATAACTCTCAATGATATCCGCTCTACATAAATCACAGGCTTGTTTATACAGTATTTTTGCTTTGGGTAAGTGAAAACTTATCACAGTGTATGTGAGAGCTGAGGAATTTAATTTGATAGTAGGAAATGCTCACTAAAGAAACTGACCCTCTTTTAGAGTTTAATATTTTAGTAAAGGCTTATAAGACTGCATCATTTTTTGCTTGATATAAATGAACAGGATCTTGAAGGCTAGGTGAGGTGTTTAATTATATACTAGACTAAATACATACAGTAATACAGAGAGTCATGACACTACAATGCAAAATATTATGCCCAATGTTGTATAGGTTCCCATTGTGCCACCTGGGCAGCATCTACGTATTTTGGCAATTTGTACTGCATTGGCTTTTTCTGTGGGAACAGATCGGACTGCTTGGCCTTTGGCCAGTCTTGGGTGCCCATGATCCTGTGACCGGTTTACTGGAATATAATTGATAATCATTGTTATTCAGGTGGTGTTAACGTTATGGCCGATTCATTGTATGTAAGTGATTCCAAGTATTTTTCTTTTCTTTTATTTATTTTACAGCTACTTACGTAAACAAGTGAATGAGTAATAAACAGGAGTGATGTGTCAAATATCAAAGATACTAAGATATTTAAGTCTTAATATATTAAATCTTAAATCCTAACTAAAATGCCATCCTGCTTCATCTGAGTAATTTTCTACAGAATAACATAATCATATAGGAAATATTTATTCTTACATTTCCACCAGTTTAAATTTAAGTGCTTGATTAAACCTTTTATAGGATTCTTTCTCAACCTGTCCTCTATGATTTAAATTTTAACAGGCAATTTAAATGTTGTTACAAATTAATCTAAGTTCCCTCTGTAGAAACAGTTCCACTGTTGACATGGAAGAGAAAACTGGATCTGAAGAACAGAAATACTAAAATACTATATTTTCCAACACGAATCCATCAGTTTAAATACATGTCGGATATGTTAAGGAAAATATAACACTTTAATGCTTGTTTCTGCTTCAATTCAATGAAATATTTACAAGCTGTTTGCTATAAAAAGAACAACTTGTAGACTAAGGGAAATGTGTTTCAAGGGAAAGATTTCTGTGTTAAGTGCATTTAAGGAGCTGCTACAGTATATGTGTCCTGAAGCATCCTTTCGTAGTGTTGCTTGTCCATGCCTTTAAGAATTAACATTATTTTTTGAATCACACTACTAAGACTAACTGATTATGTTTTGAGGTTTCAAATACCTCTCAAGTAGTCTTTCAAATGCAGGAAATTTCTAGTTTACGTAGCAGTCGTCTGGCTCTTAAAATTCTTTTGAATGTAGAGTCAGAATTTTTAATTTGAGATGCAGGTCATGGCAAGAATCACGAGTTCATTGCTGTGTTTAACACCTCAGTTCAGAAATGCAGTGAGAGGCAGAAAACACACTATTTTGGGAATACCAGTCTTTCACTGGGCACTATGCACACAACATTTATACACACCTAGAGGTTATTTATCCTAGCCAAATTCTTGAGAAGTGATGTACAGAAATCTCACATCTCAGTGACCCAAATGGAGGATTGAACCTAGAACCCTGGAGTTATAAAGTAGAAACACTACTCACAACACCATGGTAAAGTGGGCAGAAGTAACAGAAATCTCTAGAGATTACCACATAAGGAAATCATTGCCTAAAGAGAATCAGTATGTACAGCACAACAAGTATCATTGCTGCCTCACAGCCTTTAGGTGCCAGGTTTGATCCTTAGCTTGGATTACTGTCTGTGTTGAGTTCCTGTGCATGTCCTCACTGTGTCTGACTGGGTTTCCTCCTAAAACATTAAGCTGTGACTTGCTGTATCTTTGTAAGAGTTACAGTGGACACATTCTGTGTAGCATATTTATGTATGTTAAGATATTGTAACTGACATGGCTTTTTACAAGGTGCTATCAAAACGTTTTAAGATTAGCTCTGTTTCGAAGGAAGTACTTTATTACTTATTATTACTTTCTTATTAATAATTTATTATCTGGCAAGTAGGGTGGGTGTGGAAGTTCTTGACGTTCATCATGCACAAGCAGATGGTTTTGACATTTTCGGGGGTTGAGCTTGTTGAAGGTCTTCCTGATCCCTCCTGATATTCTTCTGCTCTTGAATCGCGTGTGCCACTCAAAACACCACATCACTGTAAACCTGCCGAATCACGTTAAATGTCTCTGTGGCAGAATTTCACGTTGGCTTCTGGTTCTAACTTGCTGTCTGTGATAAAATACCCCCTGATATTCTCCCTAATTTAATCATGTCCCATTCCCACTCCGTCATAGGCAACAACCAGGGAGGTCATATGCTAACACGTGCTCTTTTTCGAACTCCTCTTCACACTCTTTTAGTAAACATGTTTCTGTTACGCCACTCGTGAGATTTCAAGTTTTTTTTTTTAGGGTTCTGTTTACATTGTCTAATTATGTAATCTTGAGTCTTGTCCATTGTAGTTCAAGGTTAATATAAAGGTAAGAAAATAAAAATAATTTTACTATAATGAGTAATATAATTGCATTTAAAAAACTAATATAAATAAATTGAATGTATTTAATTGTTTATTACAACATTTATTACATTACTTCTATATTGAATCATTTCTTTTACGCTGAGACCTTGGTATACGCCATGGAATAATTAAATCTGTCAGCATCATCCATCAAAACCAGTGGGCAGAATCTTCCATCAGATTGGATCACCGAGATGGCAACCATGACTACTCAAGGTCAGCATCATCAAGACCAGCTTGAGCAGTTTAAGGGTTAAAGCCAGATTTAAGTCTGAATTATGCTGCTGTACAAACTTGATTCTTTCCCACTCAGAGCTTTGGAAAGGCACTTCAGATGGAATGAAGTGTAGCAGCTCAGAAGCTTTCAAACTGCCAGGTGACCTCCTCGGTGATTCACCTGTAGAGACTTGTGAAGGATTGGCAGGGCTTGGAAACCGGCAGGTGCTCTGACCGTGTCTGACACTGTCTCCTCCTAAAACAAGTTTATCACAGACAGTGTTGATATTCGAGAATCACAGTGAATCAGCTATTTCATTAATGCAGTCATAGTGAATCGGTTTAAGACCTAGGAGTAAATATGTTCCTTTTACATAAAAATAGCTTGTATTGTATTTATAGCTTCATTTTTCTTCATTTGAACTGAGGCATAAAGAAAACAGTACATGCTTCTCCACTATGTGCACTACTCACGTGTTAAAATAATTTTTACTAATTGTTGGTCAGTTGGAACTTTTACATTTATATTTGATTCATTATGTGTATATATCACATTCAAATGTAAATTAAATATTTGTACACATTTTTTCTCTTTAATTTCTAACAAATTCAATTCAATATGAAACAATATAGTAAGCTATTGCCTTTTTTTGACCTGGCTACAAAAACATTTTGTGCACTAATAAAAATATTTAGGATGCATTTATTTTTAAAAATTTTTGGTGAGGCTGATGTTATTCAGACCCAGACCCAAAGCTTGCAGCAGATAAATCAGTGTGTGTGGACGTTCTGGTTTACACTAAAGCTGCCACCTTTACATGATGCTGTTTGTTTACAGAGATGTGTCCTTTCTCTTGTGTGAATAAAGCTACGCTGTTTACTCTCTCTCTAAAGAGGAATCAGATGCCCTAGATAAATATACATGACATGGGCTTTTCCTGTGATATTTAAAGAGCTTACTATCAATGTAGTGTGTCAAGTCTGTATTGACAGTGGGGATTAATGTGGTGTCTGGCAGAACATCAGCAAAGAGAGGGTCTGAATCGAGCCCTGTCCTCACACACCATACTACGCTGCTGCACAACGCAAATGGAATCTTTTTCCTGAAGAATAACTTTGTTTATTTTGGAGAAATCATCAGTGACTAACACTTGATATGTAAATCTATTTCATGCTCTATCACTGGATCTGCCATCTATAAATATATATTTTTGTTTACTTAGGCTACATTAATGAAGGATTATTTGCTCTTGAGATGCCAACTGCTAGGGAATTGGCATCCTTTACTAAAACATACATTTTTAAAAATACAGATAAATAACAAAAGCAACAACTTTCAACTCATTCACATAAGGTGAAATGTTTTTTTCAGGCATGAAACCTCCAGTGTGTGCCATTTTTTTTCCATCTCGTCAGGTATCATTTTAAGTAAAGTTTACCCTGTAAAGAGCTGACCCTTAAACAGTAATGTTTATCACATTGGCCGAGAGATATTCCTCTAAGCAAAACTTTTTAATCTCCTTTATATTCTTAGGTTTGTGCATTTGGACTTTCCATTCAAATTTTCAATTCAGACCACAGGATTTTGTTCTTGTGTGTCTTCCTTACAATCCTGCTCACAATGTGTGGGGCGAGATGTTCACTCATGCTTTCAACCCTTCCAGAAATCGGAACCTTTGTATTTAAAGGTATTTTTATATTATTAAACTGTAACGAATTTGGAAAGTTCATAGAATTTTGCATTCAATTAAATTCGATTAAAAAAACTTTTTTTTATCATAATATAATGCACATAGAGGATTTTCTTTTTTTTTTTTTAATGATGCATGACTAGATGATGTTACATATGTGCATCCTCATATTTATCTCCCAGGGGAAACAGGATCTTGTCAAATAACAGAATTCAGAGTACTATTGGTACAACAACCAAATCTCTAATGAGGAAAGGAAATTTAAACATTTCTATTAAATATTCTGATAGACAATTATTTAAATATTGTGCTCTTATACACGCACATACATACAGAGTCAGCTAAAACAGTATGATGCATATTATATTCTAATAATAGAAATACATTTATCATATTATCATATATAAATTCAGTATTCACATATTTATTTATTTTCTTTTTCTGAAGTATGTATATTTTTTTGCCTCTGAGTGTCTGTGTGTGTGTGTGTGTGTGTGTGTGTGTGTGTGTGTGTGTGTATATATATATATATATATATATATATATATATAAACTTTGTATTTTTCCATTTGTTTCAGTGGGAAAAATGCAATGACTGTGTATAATAACGTTCTTTGAGGGTGCCAATATTTCTAACCCCTTTCTTTCCACGAGTAGCCTTAGAGCAACACCAGCAACACTGCAATACATAAACTTTCACATTATTATTTCACTGGAATTCCAGTTTGTCCTCTGATTTAGCTTGCCGTGCCGACCTTTTATAACTCACCTGTTCTCACAGGTGAGCACGCAGCCCGTGTGTTTCTGTCATACTCTCACCGAGGGGGACAAGACTGAGTCAGAGGCATAGAAAGACAGAATGAAAGGCCAGGGACATGAAGAAGACTCATTAAGCCCTGTCACTGAAGCGGTGGGCACCCTCCGTCTCCTGGCAACACGATAAGTAAAGGCTGTCACCTAATCTGGCCCACTGGCGTCGGCCTCACCCTCTTATTTGCGTTATTAATATGCATGCTAATGTGCCCATTTTATGGCTCAACAGTTTGGATTCACTTTAAAATCAATTATCCATCTGGTAAAGCCGCACTTTGCACGGGCTGAGATGTGTATTAATTTCAGCAAACATACATGAGGCTTAACACAATAAAGATAAATGGCTCGATTAGGTGTGGTAAACACGAGAGCTCCGAGTGCAGCTCTAATGAGATTTTGGCACATAAGGAATTACAGTTCCTTGAATAATGAGCCTTGTTGATTTTTGTATGCAAATTACCAAAAGGAATGTTTCGCTGTCCTGCTTTTCCAATTTCATTTAGATAAGAGGGTGCTGCAAGCGAATGAACTCACATACTCTTAACTCACTCTCTTCCTCATTGCGTCTCCCACTTCATTCATTTCATCTCCTTCGTTTATTCTGTTTGTTCACCATTGGCCCACTGATCTGTTATAACTTCTAATAAGGTCAAGAAATGCTCTTTGCTGAGAATTTCATCAACTTCAAATGGAGTCGGCTTGAAGTGCAGTGTCGATGGAGCAAGAAATCGGAGTCCGAGTGCGGAGTCCGACGACGGAGAAATTCCGTCTAATAAGAACAGTGCTCCTTCCTTACATTTTAAAATTCAGCCAGGATGTCTGAGATAATCAACTCTGTAGAATAAAAAAAAGTCCATAGGGTGTACGAGGACCTGGTCCAACTCCTCCTATATGCCTATACCTAAACCCTACCCCTACAGTACATCTAATAGCTGGTTAATATTTAGCATGTGAATTAGTGCACACATGCAGGAATAGCAGCAACATGAGTGGCATTGATCACACACACTCACCTGCTTATCTTATGCACATCTACTAAAATGTATGCTAAAGCAAAAATAATCCCTGTCCATTAGGTTCACAAGTCGGTTTTAAAAATTCAACCAACACCAAATGTAAGGATATGTACACCAACTTGCACACATATACAGTAGTTAAAAGCAAGTATAATCCAGATTCTCAGTCACTCACTCTCTATACCACTTGTCCTGTTCTGGATCGTGGGAGCCTACTGTATGCCGGGGACATTGGACTGTGGGAGGAAACCAGAATACGTGGAGGAAACCCACCAAGCAGAGGGAGAACATGAAAACCCCACACACACAGAGACCCACGGGGAGAACTGAACCCTCAATCCTGGAGGTGGGAGTGTTAGCCACCATGCTGCCACAATCCAGATTATAAGCCTTAAATGTGAGATTCTGTACACAACAAACACATGGTCTAGAATTTCATTCTGACTCCATCCTTGTTGGATCAGGATTGACTTCATTGACTCCCAGGACTTTTCATTCCAAGGGTAATTGGAATTTCCTCCCAGTAAGAAGATGTAAGATGAAGAAAAATAAAAGTTTGCCATGTCCTCATGTCAGAGATGGACAAAGACTAGAAAAATCAACCAAATGAAACGTGTTTACCATTATTTCTCTTCATTGAGCTCTGAAGCAGTGAGCTTTGGCCTGGTGGGTATGAGATGGGGGTCTGGTGCAGTTGTCCGAAGAGCCACTTTCTGAATATCAATAACATATTTCACACTGGCCTAGCCGAGGATGCTTCATCAAGCCAAATTACAGGCAGGACGACCTCTCCTGCAGCTTCCCCATGAGCTACCGTTCGCATTCTGCACCAGGCATCAAACGATTTATTTGCTTCAGTTACTTTCAGCAGCCGATCAATCTCATAGTCATTATCTCTTGTCACTAAAGCTGTTTGGAGGAAGAGATGCTGGGAGGAAGGAATTGGGGATGGGGGGGGTTGATATCTGCAACTGCCTGTCCTGTTCTCGGAGCAAACGTCAAATTTGCAGGAAAAGACCACAGACAGGTTTAGAGGATGTCATGATGGTTGCTGTGTGTGACAGATTTGAGGGTGAGCAAGAGTTGCATAGAGATAGCGAGAGAGAGAAAGACAGAGACCACACACAAGGAAACATTTTCACACTGTTCCTGAGCGATGCTCCCATCACAAACGCTGAGAGATTTCCACTGGCAAGACAATGGTTGAGATGGCAGCCGTGCATGGCCGCATTAACTGGAAAGCAGTGCCAGCATGAGCGTGCCAGTCGTGCTTCTGTCTCTGAGGAGAACATATTGAAGGCTGCTGCCTTTTTCTGTCCGCCTCTTTTTAACACAGTGTCGGTTTCTTCTTTCTCAAGTGTAAAGTCATGAACTCCTGTACAGCAAACTTCAAAAGACTGTCACAAATTCGAAATGTTTCCAGTTTCTGCTGGATGAATGATACACTGGCCGTATAAATTATATTTCTTAGCACAATGAAATATCGATCCGTCTCCTGTATGTCAGTGACAGGTAAATGCAAGCGCTGTTATTATACACCCACATCACTGTCAAAAAAATGTACATTTTGTTCCCTAACGTGCAAACATTATATAATGTCCTTTCAAAGTCCCAATTATATACTTAAATCATGCCCTGCTGCAACTCCATTTCTTTACTTAAAGATATAAAACACCCACCTCAGTGAAAAAAAAATGAATCCCCATGTCATTACCCTTTTTCTATAAATAATCAAGAGAAAATGAGAAATGCATGACTCAAAACACACAATGTCAAGTTTAATCCCGCTCTAAGCTGACAAAGATATTTTTTTAAACTTCAGCTTTATAAAGCCATAAAAAATATCTTTTTTATTATGTTAATGTTATTTACTGTACATCGTTCAAGACTCATAAGCAACACTAAAGCACTTGGCTATAACTCATCATCGAGCTCCTACTGTAAGACTTTTCTAACAAGGCCTATTTTAAAATGTTAATACATTCCTACAACTTATGATTGCAATCTTATTTAAAAGTTTTTTTTATCATTCCTAGAGTAAGAGTGGATAAGAGAAAGCCCTCTTTTTTTTCTTACAAATCTCCCTAGTCATGGAAAATACCGCTGAACCACCGTGTATCTCTGACTGAATTTAAATTACTTCTGAATGCCAATCTGTCAGATACCTGCACAGATTCTTAAGATTATTTACTACGCTGTCAATGTGTTTGTACTGATAACTCTATCTGCTGCTGAAATGTGTTTGCCTTTCAGTATTATATGCCAAGACTGAGTTTCATCTGGTCCTTGCCAGGCTCTTGCCAACGGCCCGTGACTTACTTAACACATAAAAACAAATTAAACAAAAATACTGATTAAATTAAAGCAGAAAATGTAAATGATGTCACTGCAGTTACAAATGTGAAGGAAACATGATGGGGGCTGTAATGTAAACTTTTTACCCAGGTAACTCGGCTCTACATACAATAAATTAATTACATTTTATAAAATCACAATAATATAATCATAATAGTCAAGATATATTGGGGAAAAAAACATAGTAGCATAAATAACCATAACGTGTTTCAATCCTCAAATCCTTCAACGCTCGTCGCGTGGAAATGGGAAATTGTGGCTGGTTAGTAAATAAAAACAACAACGACACTGCATTATGATTGTGTGAAAGCATGTTCTTACTCAGCATTCCCATTCCTAGCATGAAGGCATCCATGGTGTAGGGTAGACCCCTGGCTCGCCCTCGTGTCCCCGGGGGAAACATCACCTCCTTGGGTTGAGCCTTCTTACATTCTACCTGTGGACAAAGAAAACAGCAAACTTCAGGCCTTCAGGCAAACTCTTATGATGTAAGGATAACACAGAACACTGGAATTTTAAATTGAGAGAGACTTTTATATAATTACATTTGACCTCTCAGTTGTAAAGTACAACAAAAGAAATAAAACTGCTTGTGTGTATGGAAGTGCAATATTTATATTCCCCAGACGTGACTGCAGAACCCCACTGGCTCCACAATGCTAACAGTGAGTTATATGTGTGTCTGTTTGGCGAAGCATGCCATGCAGTGTCTCCAGGCAAAAAGTTAGATTTTCTTTCCTTTTTTTTTTCCTCCCCACACACAGAAACGTTCCCATCTCTAGCTCCGTCTCACTGCTTTCGTCTGGTCCTCATCAATGAACCAATTCCACCCAGGGCGGTTTCTCCTCCGCCACCGCCCCTTTCCCTCTGCCTGAGCCTGCCACCATCTCACGGTCCTTTCCCTGCTGTGCTGATTGACATTCCACTGCCCTCCTCAATGCACATGTAAGTGCCTGAGATCCAAAAGAGCATGAAACACAACGAGAGTCGGACATGACAAACTTTAGTAGCACAGTGTTGACGCACATACTCACAGTGATACATGCCAGAATGAAGTTGGCACATTTACGTGGCATGCTTTCTGATAGTGCTTTAAATATCTATATTGGTATTTAGATTTAAATCTAAAGTGACTATGGCCTAAACAAGAGTATTAAATATGGATCCATGGTCTGTTAACTCTGGCTTTTCCAAAATATCAACAAACTTGCAGCTAAATTTAAACCACCACAACCCAGACCATTTGGTTATATACAATTAAACATGAATATGTTCTTTTTTTTTGTTCAGTTTTGTTTTGGAAGCGTTATATATCTGACAAATCTCATGTCATATCTGCTTGTCACCATATAAAAAAAATCTCTTGCTTGTGAATCTCACAGGATCCCAGTCACGATGCACACCTCTACACTCAACCAGAAGCCCTGTGGACATTTCTGCCAAAGGAAATGAAACAAAAAATAAAAAAGAAGAATAAATAAATAACATAAATATGTTATAGTGGCGTAGTGGTTAGCACTGTGACCTTGCACCTCCAGGGTCAAAGGCTCGATTCCAGCCTCGGGTCTGTGTGTGGGTTTCCCTCGGGTACTCTGGTTTCCTCCCACAGTCCAAAGACATGCAGATTAGGCTAATTGGCGTTTCCAAATTACCCATAATGTGTGTGTGTGTGCGTGTGTGTGTGTGTGTGTGTGTGTGTGCACATGTGTCTGAGCCCCTGCAATGGATTGGCACCCTGTGGTATAGAATTATAATCATAATAATAAAAAATGGAAGAAAAAAACAATTGTGTGCCTCAGTTTTTGAAATTAGAATTGGTATTTGTTTGGAACACTTTATCTGTTCATTCCAAATAATGTATTCACATTCAGTCACATCTGTAGTACCAGTGCCAAAGAAGCATATTAATGTGGGGCGGACTGCTCTGCAATGGAGTTTATTCATCTGGGAGAAAAAGATGGGCCCTTATTTAAGCCAACAGGAGATAGAAATATCAGGATAATGGAGTAAAGAGACTGACAGGATATTCCCCTTCATTTGCTTTGAGAGTATTTGGGGTGAATAGCTGAATAGCTGAAAATGGTGATAGAGATCCCTCTACAGGGTTCTGCTTAGCAAAACAGACCTCACCAGGGCATGCCCACCACATTACAGGCTCATGTCTGCATCACGAGCTGCCTCAAATTTATGCTCTCAAACTTATTTTAACTACAACTTTATAATGTGGTGAAACTCAAATGAAAATCCTGTTTAACCTTAGTCCTGTATTTGTGGAACGTTCCTGCTCTGTATTAACATTACTTTACATTAAGCTTGAAATTGAGCACTTGATGACTCCTCCATGGCCCTAATAGCCAATTCAGCTATTTACGTTTGAGCTTTAATAAACCTTAAAAAAAAAAAAAAAAAAACCTACAAACACTAGACCTAATCCAATTCCAGAACAAGTATGTTAAGTGCCAAGAAACATATAAAGTGTTCCTCAGTCTTATCAACACAACATGCCTTAATTAAACAATGGATCTGAGTAGAGTGTGGAAGCACGCCCGTGAGAGGAGTGTGACGCGTGTAATTATATCGGTGTGTGGTTTCGGCGACAAAGCATCGTACACTTGGTGCGCTGCTAATGGGTGCAGAAAGGACTTGCTTCTGATCTGCCAGCCATCAATGGGCCGTTAAGAGCCATGGCTGCTGTTCCACATTATTACATAACTAATTAGCCAACTGGTTGAGGTAAGCCACTGATGAGCTCCTTTACTGGTTAATGGAAATATGAACCTCAAGGCTAATGACATGAAAGCACAGAGCTGGGCAGCAAATACTCAGAGGTGGGTAGTGGGAGGACGGAGGTGGCAGAGATGAGGGAGCAGAGATGAAGGGAAGTGGAGGAGGACTTCATTTTAAATGCGACTTAAAGTAGATTATTCGTGGAGGCTCACACGGTCACAAATGTCCAAGAGATGCTTCACATAACTCATTACATTTCAGATTCAAGTGTTTTATTAACTTAATGCTAATTTGAAACTAACCTTGATTTGAATCACATTTCCTTGAGCAGTGATGTCTGTATTTTCACTAGATTTGTAGTATTTTCACTTCAACCAAGATAGCACGTTTGCTACAATATATGTTTCTTAGCAACATGAATCTTGTCGACTTAGTGAACAAAATCAAGGTAAAGCTAGACTATATTCACTCGGATCAAAAGCACACCGAATTGAAAGTCATGTATCGAACGGTACACTCCATAACGCATACCATTATACCGCTATACAGTATGATACATAGAGTTTCAGTACAATATACACTCTGGCTTTTTAAGGGAGCAGTTATTTGAGCTACCATAGCCTTCCAGCAGTCTGGTCATTCTTCTCTGACCTTGATCAATAACAAGGCATTTCCAACCAAAGAACTGCATCTCTCCGGATGTTTTTCTCTTTTTTCACACCATTCTGGGGAAAAATCGGAAGAGACTGTTGAGTGTGAAAATCCCAGGAGATCAGCAGTTTAGGAAATACGCAAACCGGCCCATCTGGCACAAACAGCCCTGCCACGGTCAAAGTCACTGTGATCAGGTTTTAATTCTCCATTCTGATGTTGGATGTGAACATTAACTGAAGCTCTCGATCTGCATCTGCATGATTGTATGCACTGTCCTGCTGTCCATGTTTCCTAATTAAATAAGGGCATAAATTTGCATTTTATTCATGTCAATACAATAAGTGATAATGTAGAAGACGTACCGTCAATGTTTTTTTTTTTTTTTTAAACAGGTATGATAATGAGTCATGGATGTGATAAATATCCTGAAATTATTAGGTCTAAAACACAACATATATTTGAGTTATTTTAGACACATATATGTTGTGCTTTCTAAATTCTTATTTACATTGATAAATAATTATACAACAGAAATATTAAAAAAAATAACATATCTTCATTAAAAACAAACATTTTAACCTGTATTTATTTCTAAAGTAGCTCTTTTATGGTTGCACTCTTGCACACACTCTCATATCTGGCTACTGGCAGCGTGCCCGTGTTTAACATTAACTTCTTGGCCTTTCACCCATTTTTTAACCTACGGCTAAAGAAATCAGCAGGAGAATGTGGGGCTAAATATCTACAGTTGACCACAGACAGGATAATAGCTAAAGAAAGAGAGTTCAGTAGGCGGACTAATTATCAGAAAATGAAGGGTGCAAGTGCAGCCGTGCTGTAATGGAACAAAGAGGGCCATTAGAGTCTGTGTTCTTAGTGGCGGGTTGAAGTGAACAGGCTGAGGTGTGAGACAGGGCGGCAGGAGATCGGTCAGCTTATTAGCTGGCTGGTTAGATACGGAACAGATTCCATCTGCTAATCTGCTGCCACCAATGAAATGACCTTTTGACAAGTGATGTCACTTGCAGAGAAACTGCTATCTGAGAAGAAGGTGAGGAAAAAAACAGCAAGGAATCTATTCAAAATCTTGACTCGTTAACTGCACATCTGCTCTTTCTCAAAGCACCTTTTGGAATCTAAATGTATATGAAATAAATCTGCTATTCAAATTAGTTAAAATTTAATAATACCTTAACTGACTTAGAAAAAATAAGCTTAATCAAAGAAGAAAGCATCTACTCCGATTTTGCTCCATCAAGCAATTTACTTCTCCTTCAGCAACTAAGAGACAGAAAAAAAATCTTTTCACAGTGCAACAAGAAAAGAAGCACTTCAGAAGTCTGATTCACTCCTTTTTTTTTTTTTTTTTTTTCACATGCAGAATTGCAGCACTGCACAACACCAGCTGCCTGCCTCCCTCCTGAGAACCGGTGACCAAATAATGTCCGACATGAAAGGCACTTAACCAAATGCCATAAATAAACATGCCTCCCAGACGAGCGGGCCCTTGGACGAAGGACACCTTCAGCAGGCCTGTCAAAATGACGACGTTAGGATTCCCAGCAGCGGTGCACGTTCCGTCAATAGCTGGACCAGAAATCAGTCTCATTTCCACAAGAAAAATGAGCTTTTCTATAGTCAGACATACAGTACACAACCAGACAATCAGAGTCCATCAGACTGTATATAAAAGATGAATTGGTGTTGGATGCAGTATGTTTTGTAGCTATTGGCACCTGTACTAACTATGCTGAAGAACTACTGCATCACGAGTGCTATCATCATGTAGCAGTAAAGACAGTGGGAGGAAAAGATAATTAGGAATATTCCATTCCTCATGCCAGCCAGCTGATCCCTGTCATACTGTAGTTATAGTATAACGCATCTTTCCTGCTCATGACATTACAACCTAGAGTAGAAGGCATGATAAACTCCACACGTTAAGATTTGAAAGAACCATCTGCGGAGAGAAGCTTAGGCTGAAATGCATGTTCCATCTGTTAATATTAATCTCTGGCTCTTATAACCTCTGTAGTCATAAATGCTTCCCTCTTGATCGTTAGACTTTTCTGAACCAAACAGATCTTGCACTACTTTGACGGTGGTCAAATTTAACACGCGTCGCTCTTGATGTCTTTTTGGGAGGTCGGACGGCTCTGACAGATGAAACAGATACGATTCAGGAGGAGGAAAAAGGATCAAGCCCGCGCTCTTTTTTGCCCAGAGGCGGCTTAACACCGAGACATAATTCATCGCAACTTGAATGAAATTACATCGGAGACTTGGGGCTCCCGTACATTATTGATACACTTACAGCTCTTCCTTCTGACACAGAAATCTATATTTGCCAACAGAAAGGAAAAGCCTGTCAGAGTCTCTTTATGCCCCACAAATAGAACGTCTGTTTCAACTGAACGTTACAAAGAAAACCACAGCCAGATTTTAAAACACAAAACAGGAGGCGATACTCGCATAACCAAACAAATGATACACTAAGCTTCAATTTCATACGCAATATTAGAAGACTGTAAATGCTCTGTGCTCACTATAATATCATTCTTTATCGATGTGTTGTTTCAGGTACAAAGAGAACATTTCCCCAGCGTATTCCCTTTTCACTCTCTTTATCTCTCTCTTGCTTATTCCCTGTAATTTAAAAGGAGAAAGCACTGAAATGTCCTCTTTTCTCTGTTTTGACATTTCTTGATCTCAGCGAGCACTGCAGAAATACCACGTTCCATTACAACCGGCTAAATTACTGTGATCCTTTCAAATATCACAATCCCCGTGTATTACCTCAAATAACTCTTACGACACTACTCTGTGAGTGTAAACACACCTACAGTCACCAAAGATGCCAGCGGTAATAAATAGTGGATCATATTATTTTAAAAAAGATAAAAGGATTTGGGCAAATTACAGGGCATGAATCAAGTGATCCTCTTCTAAATAGCATTTAACTTCCTTTTCCTCCTAAACAGAAGCTGGTTTCGGGCTCACCGGCATCCGACTCAGCCTTAAAAACATAGATTCAAGGAAATAAGAAGGAAAGGTAGTTTTTTTTTTCCCTCTCATCCTAAACTGCCACTTCTTTTCCACTCTCCTCACAGCGGTAGATTATCTTCCTATGATATTGCAGGCCAGTCCCTCAGCATGGCGAGGTAGACACCAAATTGGCCAGCCGACACTCTCGTCACTTATCATACATGCTAATGGGCCGAGTCGCAGCAGGCAGGCAGTGGGCTAGCTGGGCATCCAGAGCAAGCTGCGATGAAGGTGGAGGAAGCTCTGGAGGAAATGAGAGTGGTAATCTCCACACTGCCCGCAGGAGGTAAGGACTTCAGTGCGGAGGCCGCGAGGAAAGAACTCACATCAGACTGGCACAGGCTCGAAACGTCATGGCACAGTGTTGTTCTTCACACATACTGGGTGGGAGTGACTGAGCAGAAAATTTCTCAGTAAAGCCCAGTTATGGAAAAAAAATGTAAAAAAAAAAAAAATAATCTGAATTTTTGTAATGCAATAAGGAAATCTTTAACACAATTTAAAAAAAGAAATATTACAGAACTTTTGCACAGTACTCGCTCTCTATCTTTATATATATGTTAAAATGGCAGAGACCAAGATAAATCATTTAAGAACCTTTTATACCTTTAATATTACCTACACTGAATATTGTTTTTTGGGGATAGGGAGCAGACATACAGAGACCATCATACTGTACAGTATATCCATAATATATCTGTGTAAAGTTTACAGTCACCAAAGAATGAATTGGTGTTGGATGCAATGTTGCTGACCTATTTGTTTTTCTGGGGGGTGGTGTTAAAATGAAAAACTCAAATTATGCAGTCCTAAAAGTGTGCACACCCTTTAATAACTGGGGATATGTCTGCGTTCAGAATTAACCAATCACATTCAGGCTAATGTTAAACAGTTGTCATGACACACTTGCCATCAATTAAAGTGGCACTAACACTGAATAAAATTCAGTTGTTCTAGAAGGATCTTCCTGACATTTACTTTGTTGCACAGAACAGCCTAAGCCAAGCTTACAAAAGACATCAAAGGGATTTCATTGTTGAGAGGTATTAGTCGGGATAAGGACATAAAATAATTTCCAGGGCATTAAATATACCATGGTACACAGTGGAGACAGTCACCGACGTTACCAAAAACTTGACATCCCTCCAAAATTGATAATCACAAGAAGAAAACCTGATCAGGCAGTTGCAGGAAATTTCTGGAAAGTCCTGCCTGTGCACTATGTGACGAAAATCTCCTGTCTTCCTGGCAATGGGGTAAGATGGCTTGCTGGAAGCCTTTTCTTATGAATAAAAACATCCACGCCTGGCTAAATTTTGCAAAAAAAATACATGGTCTGATGAGACCAAAGTTGAACTTTTTGGCCACAATTTCAAAAGGTAACATTTTAACAGCAAAATAGAAAACAATGACACATTAAAAACATCACAGCACCCAAAGAACACCACACTTCTAATGAAGCATGGTGGTGGCAGCATTATCCTTTCGGGCTGCTTTTCCTCAGATGGAACTGGGAATTTAGTCAAGTTAGGGGAAATTATAAACAGTTCATGTTTTTTCAACACCAGCTGCCTGAAAGTGAGCAAAATGTTACCAAGACAAGATGTACCACAGTGAGCGTCTTCTATGCAAAAAGACAGAGTGCTATAATAAAATCAAAAGGTGCATTAACAAAGTATTAGTTTAAGGGTGTGCATATTAATGCACCCAGGTTTTTCTTTTCGTTTTTTTGGTATGTTTTTCAACCAAACTATACAAGTGACAGTCACATTAAAGGTGGAAAAAGTCTTTTTTTTTACATCATAAAACCTGGATTTTTGACAAGGGAGCACAGACTTTTATAATAAATATACAGAGACTATATAAAAAGTCAAGTTCCCCAGTTAAAATGCAAAAATAAATAAATGTAAGATATATTCTCTCATTTAAAGTGATATGAAAACTAACATGAAAAAAGTGAAAAAAAATTAACAAAAACATTTTACACACATATAAACACACACGATTATATTATTATAACCTTGTATTCTTCACATGTGTGGACTATGAGGTAGGATGGCTATAGCTGTCCCAAACTTCACTAGGACCATGTGACAAAGGGCCTTAAAGTCAAAAGATAAAAATATATAACTCTTTGGCCATAATTCTTTTTCATGGTGAAACATAGTGTTGTCAGCATCATGCTATATGACAGCATGTGATATGTGATAAAACTAGAGCCTTTTAGCAAGGAAGTGTGAAATGAAATTGCCAAGATGAGCTTTTCCCAAGTAGACTTTGTAATGAAAGCAAATTATTAGTTACAGGATGTGCATAATAATGTAATTAGGTTGTTGTTTTTTGGTGGCTATATCACATTTAAGAGCTGATAAGAATCATCTTGGTTTTATTTTTTTACATCAACAGAGAGAAAGTAAGAGAGAGAGGGAGAGAGAGAGAGAGAGTGAGTGAAAGATAATACATTATTAGGTGAATTAACATGGACCCAAATACTAATAATCAGAATAACAGTTTAACTGAAATAAAACACATCATGTAAACATTTGAGTTGGAACAGTCTATACCAATCCGGCCTGGCTGGAATAAAGGGGGGTACAAACCTTTGACAGTTACACTAAATACTAGCCTTGGTCTCGACTTTTCTTTCTTGTCAGAATAAATATATTCTTTCTGCACATTTGTCCCACATGGGGGGGGACTTAGTTGACCGGAGAAGTTTCAGGGAGGACCAAACCTTTCACCCACTGGGTTTCTGACTGAGGAAGCAGGACTGATAGACTCCCCATTTTAAACACAGTAAAACACCGTTAACAACCAGTTACAGATGAGACTGAATTCTTATAACCAATCACAACGCACAATCAGGATTTCTGAGAAAAGATGGGAAGCCTAACCTAACCCCAAAACTGGAATAATACACTTTCTCCTTTTTGTTATATTGATCTTGTTGGATCATGTGTCCAATAGTTAAGTTGGACTCTCAAATTGGAATTATTTTAATCTGATTGAAGAAATATTGTCCACATAAACATAGCTAATAAGGACTTTCAGAAGGATGCAGTCACTTCTTCCAATGTGTCAAACAGCCCTCATGCTATAAATACCACTTCCTGACTCCTCGCTTGCACTAAAATTAGCCTAGTATCGAACACGCCCCTTCACACAGACACACACACCAAGAGTGGTCTGAGGTTATAGAGCTGGCCATGAATACTCTCCTTCACCTCCTGTGGCTGCTCAGGCTTTGGCCATTGTCCAATAAATGGAACACAGAGAGGGTGTCCTGGCTGTCCAGATGTCTCACAGATGTTTGAAAAGAAGCAGGTGAACTGAAGCTCTCATCAAGCCTGTTCACTGTTAACCTCCTAACCTCGGCCAATGCAGGAGAGTGAACAAGGACAACGGAAGAAAAGAGCCAGGAGTGTGCGAGTGTAACTTCAGCAAAAGGCACAAAGCAAGGGATAAAGATATAAAGTGTGAATGAGAAAGAAACATGGACAACTGACTATTTCAGACTATTCCACCTTTTTTTCTGTGTTCTGAACAGAGTAGAAGACATTTGCTTGGTTAAATGGAACCAGGGAGACTACAGTACTACAGATCACCCTAAGCCTCAAGGATTGTGAAGGGTCCGTAAAGGAAAGCAGGAGAGTCTTCACACCGTTGATATGAACCTACATATACATTTACTTAAGGGTTATTCCAGTAGGTGCTGACGTCTTCCTCAACTTTGGTATTAGTTTCATCTACACCACACTGAGTGGCATATACTATATACATCGCTGACCTTCCATATGACAACAATGACAATATCAACTGCCACATGCTGGAATAAATTGTCTATAAATATTTATGTTTATGTCAGCTGTCAGAAAGGACGAAGGTGTCATGCAACACCCGGATGAAATTAAATAAATGTTTGAATGTGAATTATAGGTTAAACTAAGTATTCTAAAAGGTTAAGCCAATCCTGTAGATGAAGTCATCACTTAAACAGAACAGATCCTAGCTAATACAGAAGCTCAAAAGCATGCAAACCTTGAATTATTATTATAAACTCTGATCGGTTTAAGCATACACGTTGTGGCTTGTGAAACTCCTGAGATGGTGAAAGTGTGACATTTTCTCCAAAATAAAGTTCTTAGAATTACACTTAATGTACAACTGAAATCTGTTCCTATTACTTCAACAAAGTAAAGATGTTAAAAAACATTATAAGCAGACAAGCCTGACGTGTTTCCCCAGACTGCCTGTGTCAACGAACATCCAGGAGTGGTAACGGAATTGAAAAGAAAGCTGTATTACATACACTATCAGTCAAAGGTTTGGAAACGTTTTCTAATCCCATGGTCTTTCCTGATTCCTATTTCGATCTAGGGTTAAACAAATGTAAAACAAAATATGCAATAATCTCCGTTGAACAGTTGATGTTGAGCTGTACTGCTCTGTAAAGCCTTCATAACGGCTCTAATCTGAGGGGCTGTTTGTTAATCAGTGATTTCTGAGGCTGGTAACTCTAAATGAACTTGTCCTCTGCAACAGAGATAAGTTTTGCTCTTGCTTTCCTGGGATGGTCTTCATGAGAGCCAGTTTCATCGTGGTGCTTGATGGATTTTGCAAATGTACTTGACAAAACGGTTCTTGCAAGAACTATTCCAGAACAGCTGACCTTCATATGTTAAAATACCAAGCAACCGTTGTTGCTGGTTGTTTTTTTTTGCTTGTTTGTTTGTTTGTTTGTTTGTTTAATTACCTAATGCCATATGCGTTGTTTCATAGTTTTGAGATTCCCAGTATTGTTCTAGAATGTAGAAAATAAATCAAAACTTGTGTCCAAATGTTTGGCTGGTACTGTAGTATAAATAGGAATAAGAAGTACAGTAGCTTTCAAAATATAATGTCTAAACTAACATCTAAACTAAATATTATGCTTAAGCTTAATATAAAACCAGACCACAACCAATACTTTTTCGATTTTGTAAAAAGGAACAGATAACAGAGCACACGTGCACATGATCCAGGATTCTGCTCCACACCAGACTAGATCAGGTCAAGGGCTCTATTCCTCCAGCCTCTTGAATTTTTAATGGTGGCTTGTACCTTTACCCCAGAACTGCTCGGCAAGCCTGGGGTGCGGGATGCTCCATTTTTTCCTATGCTTGGAACCATTCAGAGCCACTTAAGGCCCTCCAGAGCCCTGGCAGCTTTTGAGTGGCCTCTCTGGGTCATCAGAGCCTCTCTAAAAAGAGCTCCTCCACTCACCCAAAGCACAGGGCTAGTGGGTCACAGATGGTGCTTCTGGAGATGGCTGCAGACCAACCAAGTATTGTACGTATTGCGCTGGACCTCCGCTAGCAGAGGGAGATCATTACTGCCGTTTTGCAAAATATTCATCATAATAACAATATTACCACGGATGAATTAGCAAGTCAAATATTCACACAGAGCTTGCGAGCGAACGATGCTTCAGAGACCACTTTGATCTTTCTGGCAAAAGCAACTTGACGACAGCATTTGATATCACTAGGAAAAAGCAAACACAGAGAAACAGTGGGATTTGCTTCAGAACTGCTTTCCGGTGCGCTCTCCTTTATTCCGCTCCTTGCTTTTACTGCCTAATACTCGACATATTGTCCGAGTTGGCCAGTAAAAACATAACAGAGTTGTCATTTTTAGATGGATGGAAGCCAATAACGGATGTAGAAGATGATTCTTCCTCCCTACCTCCACCCGATCATATTCCTTTTTTCCTTAAACTCCCCAACTGGTACTAACGATGCATGCAATCCCCCTATGGTCCAATTTAATGCTGCCAGTCGATGGATAGCCAGTTTCCTGCTCAGAGAGATCGACTGAAGGGGGGAAAAAAGGATAAATTTGCTCAGTGCTCCCCGAACAATGAGAGAATTTGATGCAATATTATATAAAAATCAATAATGTGCTTGTAGTGTGCATGTCGGTTTTGTAGGCAGCATTCAGTCTCCATGTGTCACCCTGTTTTCGTCAGAAAACTGGGACTCATTTATTAACAACGATACTACCAGCTTACAGTGAGCCAGTTGCTATGACACATCTAACAAGTCAGATGTCTGAGAACCTTAAGTGCCTTTATATTTCACCTTGAAGGAATTCCATTCTGGCCTTCATTAGTGATTCTGCAGCTTGCAGATAAAGTGGAATGAGAGTAGCTTCTACACTTTTGCAATGAATTTAATGCTACATAGTGCGTGTCAAAAGAATGCTTTGCTAGTCAAAATGGTGTCCTTACCATCTTAGCCTCAGGGTCGCAACCCTGTCCCTCATGCACCATTCATTCGAAAACCCCAGGCAGGCCAGAAATCAAATAAAAAATTCAGGAGAAACAATAAAACAGTAAGCAGGGTGTCAAGTACCCCACTGCGCACGCTGCCAAGGCTATGATTTTAAATCTCCCCACAATCTTTCCACCTTACACTTTTAACAAGGCTCTTAAATGGATGCCAGGTCCTCTTCCAGCTCTCATTGGCTGAAGGAATTACAGTTAAAGGAATCGACAGGTTGCCTCTCCCAGTCTGGTGGACAGGGCACCAAGACACAATTTCATGCTTTGTGGCCAGTGCACATCAATATCATGCCATAGCCCAGGCCCAGGATGGCAGGGAATAGGGAAGTCTCCCTGCTTCCCTGCTCCTAGGCCACCCAGACAGGCTCCCAGCACAGCAGCTGTTATAACAACCGACTCAGCTTCTGCTATCAAATATTAATCCCACCCTGGTCTGAAAAATTGAGGTGAAACTGACTTACCATTTTATTATTGATTTCATGAAAATGAATCTCACAGACTTTCTCCACCACATCCTCATTCTCGAAAGTTACGAAGCCAAATCCTGCAGAAGAGGGAAGTGAGGGAAAAGGAAGAGGAGAGAAAAGGAAAATAAAGCACATGATTGAGGTGAACTAATACAGAAGCAGTTAAATGAACAGGAAAAGCAACAAATATCTGTTGATTGCTAATATTGCATGGTGCAGACATAAATGAGTCATTGAGTCATGCAGCAATCTACACTTTATTGGCTCCTAATGATGTGCAAATTATGTATCCAGTACAACACAGGGGCTCTTTTGCTGTTAAAGAGATGAAGACCTGGGCATTATTAAAATAGCTCTGAGTGTGTTCCTCGGAGAGGCAGGAAGCTCAAAGCCCGTTTAATGAGATTCATAGAGCCAACCCTGCATCTGAATCCCATTATTTGGTGTTTCTTTGCTGGTGTTTCAATGCATGACACACTATTTTCCATATAGCTAAATGTCTCAGCTAAGAGCTTTTTCAAGCATACAGAAAAAAAAGAAGAAAAAAAAAACCCGTCTGAAATCCCACTGTTTCACTAAGAATCTAGTGAACAACAAAAGAGCATTCAAACCTCTGAAGAGTGAACGAGTCATTGTAAAAAAAAAAAAAGAAAGAAAATAAAAAAAATCGTCCAAATTGGGGAAAATAACACATACATACAGGCCACTGAAGCATTCATACCCACACAAACACACAGAAACACACCCACACACCCATCAGTAATAGTTCAGAACATCCCTTCAACAACCAGAGACAAAGCAAGAGAGAATAGAGGGGGAAAAAAAAGCTTGTGGCACCCTGCTGCATTTAGCTGCAACGTCTGGCTTTTCGGAAAGTGTGAGATAAGCCCGAGGGTCAGCGGGTCAGCGTGGTTGTGAGAGAACCTAAAACAGGAAGTCGCGGAGCCCTCTTCATGCCTACTGTGATAAAAGCAGATAAAAAAGCAGGAGGGTTGATAAGAGGGTCGGCAGATAAACAATCCTCCGGGCTCGGCTCTGACTCGGCGCGACCTCTGAGTGATTATAAGTACAGTTCTTTTGGTTTAGGGAGGAGAACATGTACCACTGTATGTGCTCTTGGACTTCATAACCACCGGCCTTTTACTCTCCTCTGAGGTAAGAGTGGAAATTTGTCAACGATGGACTGGGCCCTGCCGAAGTATCAGGAGGTCACTGGATGGTGTACTAATATCTCTGGCATGAGTCAGAGTGTAAATACACAAGCCTTTCGTGTCGGAACGCAGTAAAGGTTAATGGCGGTCATTTCTGTATGTACAGACTAGAAGGTGATGTATGGTTATTGCCCTAGTGTCACTTGTGCAAATTCCTCCTCTGGATAAGAGGAAGCTCCTTTCATCTTCCTGCCAGGGTGCGGCGGTGTTTCCGGCTGACATCCCTGAAATGACGTGAGTTATGGGAGCCTCTGGCTCGGGTTCTCATGGGCGGATATTGGAGTGCAATTTGCAGCCAATTACCGTGACCTCTCGTCTGACAATGGCTTCCTGTATGAGCCCATTAGGGCATCCTCTCGCTGCCTCAGGCTGCTGCTTGGCTGGACCATGGCCCACTCTGCACTCCTGGCTCTGATGTATAACCCTCAATATGTCCTGTTCTTTTATTCCTTCTCACCTTTCCTGGTAAGCCCTTGGGTGACACGCATATGGACCTAGCTCTCTGATGCCTCAATCTCTCTCTCGCTCTCTGTTTCTCTCTCACTCTATACCTGACGCATCCATGCTTTTTGACAGATCCGCCTGTCTCCACCTGGCCACCCTGGGGCCATTTGCACATTCACTGCTTTTATACCTTTAAACACTGCAGAGCCAGCCTGCTGCGTCAGCTAATCAGAAAAGATGTCACAGTTTCCTATCCGTGGCTCCGGTCGCACTCTCTCAGGGCCTGATTATCCCACCTTATGATCCATTCTTCTCCCTTTGTTCTTCGTTACAATATGCCTGTGTATTGCGGAAATGGCAATAACAATATCTCAAAATTTGAGAAAGGAGAACAAGTTCAAAAAGAAGTTAACGACAGAATACTCCCCAAGTTGTTTTTTTTTCTTTCAGGAAATGTAGGAGTTTAAATCTCACTTTGGGTGCTTCTTAAAAAGTAAAACCAGTTCAGGGAAAATGTCCCTCTTCTACTGGGAGACATTTACATGTGTCTGCAGCCCGTGCCTTGATAGGTCTGCCTTTGAAATCATGAGAGGCGGTTAGGTTTTCCATCTTGGGCATCCGCAGCCTTATCAGTCGCCCAACGACCACTTCTGACAACCAACAAATCAGCTGTCAGGAGCAATTTCTCAGCAGAAGGGATGGAGGCGGGTGGTGGGGGTTGCTGGGAGCGGCTGTACCTGCTGTACCCTACATGCTAGATGCCTCTCACACTGCACAAACACAACCCACACTATTACACACACCACAATTCAAATGAGAAAAAAATTGTATGCCTGCGAATAATAATAATTTCAAATCCATAATCTACTGTGTATAAAATGTATGACGGTAAAAGCACATTGTTGTTACGTACAAATACTGACAATATGTGATACTGATAAATAAAGCACCGCTGTACTGTACGTGTTAAAATGCACCGAACCATCATAGCTCAAACTACTGAGAACAATTCCCTTCATGCTCCGTCTTAATTAGCACACTCGGGTTGTAGAAAACCTCGCGTGAGGGATCAGGTAACGATCTCTCCGGCCATCTGTGTCAGAGTTCAGGGCAGTATCGGCAGAGTGAGCTCCCGGCCCGGCGCTGAATCTGGCAGCCAATCAAAAGCACTCCGGGTTACTTAATGACAAGGCTGACTAGCGGAGTGGCTAACAGAATGTCTTAATGAAGAATGCGATACGCTGAGGCCTCTCTGCAGTCCTGGCAAAGTCAGACGAAGGAGAGGGCATAACAGAACAAAACAACATCTGCTTCTGTGTGTCAGCAGCATGGAGATCTTCGGGTTTTCTGTCTGTAACCCCAAAAGTATCATTCCATTCATTTAGCCATCCATGTGAACCGAGCAAGCTGTTTGCAGGCAACCGAAACCATTTCTGCTGTACTTAACCAAAGCGACAGGGTGCTGGTGAAACATCATATGAAAAGACTGTGCATTTAAAAAAAAGAGGGGGGGGGGGTGTTTATTTTTGTACTCTATTTTCCCTACTTAGACTGTTTTTTTTTTTCCTTTCTTTTTTTTCCCCCAAGATCCCTCAATGACAACATGTGGATTTCCAATCTCAGGGAGGATAATAAGTGTTAGTGGCTATTACAGAGGTGTCTGGGCCGCATCTCACACTTATTAAGCAGAGAGCGAGGCAGGCCTGGTCTCCGCAGACACGCAGACATTCACAGCCTCTTACAAAACAAAGAGCCTCCGCCACGCTTAATGCCAGTCCCCCTCGGAGCCCAGCACAAATAAAATTAAAATGCTAAATCAATGAGTCTTCCACTGACCTTTGCTTAAACAGCTGAGGGTGCCCGGAGCAGTTCGATGTATTTGAAGGGAAGAGGTACACAACCAAATCAGATATTATTACCAATGCGGCATATCCTTCCCAGAGGAGAGATGGGACATAGATTGCATGTTGCATATTAAACAAGGAAAAAGCTGCGCTTTCCGGAAGACTGCCTGCAGTGTTTCTCAAAAGTGTGCACACACACACACACACACACACACACACACACACACACACACACACACACACACACACACACACACACACACACACACACACACACACACACACACACACACACACTTTCAGGTGCACAAACCCCATCCACACAATCCACAAAGTCAAACCGTATCATTTTTAGAATCATTTTAGTTTTTCAAACCTTCGTCCAACAACATAAATTTCTCCCTTTGCATTTCCCTTTTACTTAAATCATAAAAGCAGTCCAAGTGAAAATGTTATTACCAACAGCATATACAGTACGATACAGTATACATACAGCAATGTCACAAATTAAAGAGAAAAAAAAAAGACAATAAAATGTGTTGTTAAAGTTTCAGGCCACCACAAGCCATGAGAACAGAATGTGCAACTTGGTGTAGATTCTACAAGTCTGTACTAGAGGGATAAACACTATACTTCTGAAATATTCCCTCAACTTGGGGTTTTAATGATGGTGGATATTAGTGCTGGCCAAAATGTCACTCCAAAAACTCCATCAGTGTTTATTAGAGATTGGAAAAATTAAAGGAAAAAAAAGTTACGTATTGTGATTCTTTTGTGTGGGAAATTCGTCCAAAAAGATTTTTTTAAATAAATTTTTAATTTATATATGTTTGCATGTGAGGCAGTAATATTTTTGCAATTCCTCTATAATCCTACAGGTGGCACTCTAAATTATTCACACATTTAGATTCGGGATGCAGCACAGGAGCAAATTATTTGCGAAGTTTGTTTAGAATTGTAACAAAATCTGGGGGGAAAAAATTAAATATAAGATTGTGAGATTTACAGAATCGCAATACAAATCAGATTCGCGCCTAAATATCGTAAAAGTATATTATCTGGTGGTCCCTGGCTATTCACATCCCTAGAGTTCCCTGTAAAGGCTGTAGCTTATAATTTACATAATTGACTCTCTCTCCAAACCATTTGTTGTCTTCTGGATTGGGGAAGAGTCATTCTGGAAGAGACCACTCCCATCAAGATAGAATAACCCAAACCAGTCCAGTTAAAATGCCCTCATGTCATGGCATCTCCGTTCAGACATACAAAGACCTCAAGCGCCACATAGAAATCAAAAAGGCAGTCTCTCCTTCCTCCAATAAGTGATCCCGCAGTATCATCCATTAATAACCAGTGCACAAAGAATAAATCTGTCAATGCACCTTGTTTTTTTTTTTTGTTGTTTTTTTTTTTTCACACTCCGTGATGTCTCAACGAGCGCTCCCTTGTACTAGCGTGTAATGGGCGAGGCTTTATTGTTCAGTACCGAGAAGTCTGCAAGGAACACTGAGAATGATCCTTAAGCGTCAATAAATAGATTGGCAGGCATTGATGGGAGTTTGTGGCCTTATTTACACATCCTCTTAATCAAAAAGGAGACTGGAGGAGAGAAAAATAGCCTCTCTGTAAGCTCTCTGGAACTAGGAACCCTTGTAAAGTAAATGAGAGTAGACAGCGTAATCGATTGTAGTAGCAGCCATCCCGCTACATTATAATGACTTGGATGAGAGGCGGCTCGAACAGAAACAAGCCAGAAACAGAGGTGTGAAAGAATATGTAAAAGTTTCTACGAAGAAATATAGTCTAAGACAGGTACTCTATAAATCGCGTCTTTTGGGTACTGTGCGTAAAAAAGAAGAAAAAAAATAAAACCCTGAAGCACAAATACGATTTCGAATAGTGTTTCAGGTGTGTATTATAAAACCATTTGAGTTTCCTGAACAATAAAATGCATTCTCTTATAAGTGAAAGTTTTACTAAGAGGCGGAAATCAAAGCTGTTTTGAATTCTTCACTGACTGTTTCCAGGGAGGACAAAAAAATCTTCACTAAGCCTTTTATCGAATCTGCAGCAATGGCTCAAAGAGCTTTAAACTCCAGGAAGCATATACACCTTCTCCGCTGATCAATCGCCATGCTTTACTGAATGCCGTGTTTGCTCTGGTCTCTGCAGAGATTCCCTTTCTTAAAAAAGGTGGTTTAGGAAGCGGCTGCAGAACCGGAAACACACCCATCACACCATTAATGGACACACCATGGATGTATTTCACTAGCCATAAATCACAGTTCACAAGGAGAGCTCTATTACTCCTGTCCCCTTTAAAACCTTGAACTCACTTGCAGTGTTCAAATATAAAAAAAAAAACACGACTACGACTGGAAACAGGACTGGACACAAGTTCTATACGAGGACACAAATTTTAATAAAAATAATAGTTGTGACACGAGAGTGTCCTTCGCCTCACACACGGTCAGAATAGATTTATAGTAACATTAGATGGCCCAAAAGCCAACTAAAAAAACCCCAACTACCAAGCGCTTCAGAGGAAGACATTCGTTCCTAATGGCTAATCATCCAACTCCATCCTCCCTCATTAAAGAAGATGGATGATGAGAAAGGTGCTAAGTGTGCATAGTCAGCAGCGTCCATCTGCAGAAAAAAACTGCAGTTACAAGGTTAAGAGTGAGGAAACCTGAGCACACAGATAAGGGAATCCCTCAGGACTCAGCTATAATGCAGGTCCACCTCAGAAAAGAGTATATTTTTAAGACATTTTATTATTATTATTATTATTATTATTATTATTATTATTGTGCTTAGGGTTGGTGTATAGGTATTTCTAAATTTACATTATGTGTTTTGTGCAAATAATTAATATGCAGGGTCTTTGATTAAAAGCAACAATTAAAATGTATGTATATGTACTGTATATATACAGTGCTGTATATATAATTACAATTGAAAACATTTATACAATTGAAATATTGTCACGAAAAAAGCATCTGTATAAAGACATATATAGATGCTTTTTTCACGACAATATTTCAAGTGCCCAAGTAATCATTTGTTTAATAAATGTATGTAATTAGGTGTTGTTTGCACTTACTCCCTTATTAAAAATTGTAGAATCTATAAATATGCAGTAATTGTTCGGGTGTATCTTGGCAACTTGGCAACCGGGAGTGGACCGCTCATATGCCATTATTCCATGCAGTATGTGGGCCAGATCAGTGTGGTAGAGGTGGACCAGAACTAGGCCATAATGATTTTGCTATCTGGGCTATATTCGTCAAGACAGTCATTTTCTCATTCAAAACAATAATTTAAAATATATATATATATATTTTTTAGAGGAACCATACAGTAAGTATGTTCTTAGTTGCATACTGGAGAAAGACTAAACACTGAATATATTAAATACATACATACAGTGTCTGAGAAACTAGCAAAAATTATGTCTTTTTTTTCTTTCATTTTTATCTCAAAACAACACTAACATTTTTCTAGTACAAATGATAAGCTGTAACTTGCAAAGAAATCTTGTGAATTTCAGATTTATTCACTCGCTGTTTGTTCCCCATTTGCTTTTATGACATCTTGCACTTGAGCTGGCACTGAATTAACAAGCCAGGTGATCCATGTTAGATTCCAGAAGTGTTTAAATGCATGCTTCAGTGGAGGGCATGAGACTTTATCAAACTTCAAGCTTTTGAACAAAGGAGTAAACAGCAGAAATGTGCTTAATTTTTAATAGTGACCTAGTGCAGAACCTTGAACACTGAATAATTAGGATGATACAGAATAACTCGTTTTGTTGTTTTAAACTGTTTTTTAAAAAAAATCTAACTTTTACACTCTGCTGGGCATGACGATTTAGAAATAAAAATTTGCATTTGTAGAGTTCTACTATCTCGAGACTTAATAACAGGACAAAAAAAAAAGTCAATGTAACTGTATTAGAGAAAACTGTGGTTTTCTTTAACTGATGCATTTAAACCTTACAGTATATCAAATTCATTTTCAAATTATAATTCAGAAGTTAATAAACTAAAACTAGGGTGAAGAAATCAACAGAAAGAGAAAATCAGAATCTCATACCAAAATAAAGACAAAACATTTCAAATACGATTACGGCATATTTCCTTATAATTCCCCAGCATTTATCTATTTCTTGTCTTTAACTATATGAAAGACGGGCTGATTGTATCTGTGGCCGTGCACTCAGCTCTGACAGGCCCAGTAATGGAGCGCCATATGGGAGGGAGCTTTGAGCACGATGCATTCTGACAGTTCTTTGTTTCATAATCCATAAACTCCACGCAGGCTGCTGCCTTCTCACAGGCGCCCGAGCAACAAGTCCAATTTCACCCTTCTCCTCTGCAAAGGCTAATGTGATTACACTAGCATCAAAACAATTTGGGCCTTAATTACAGAAGACACATCAAGGCGAGAGCCATGATAGGAATTTCTCAAAGGAAGCAATTGGCATGACAAATTAAGAGAGGGTGGAAAAAAAAAAACCTTTATTTTTTCTCTCTTCATAACATGATGGTTGATGCATAAATGCTTCTGCTGGCAGCAGAGGCTCAGACAGTAAGACCTCCGGTTCTGGTGTTTATCATTCATACACAAAAAAAGGAAAAAAAAAGTAATTTACTCTTTACTAATTACTCAGCTCTTATTTTTAGGATCTTATCAGAGAACAGCCAAAAAAAAAAAAAATGAGGCAAATCTTCAGCCCAGGGGAAGTGTTAAAGTTCACCCACAATGCTGATACTTTCTCTTTGTTACTGAAACCCCTTTTCTTCCTTAACTAATCCCCAGCAGTGTAAATGACCATAAAGAGACAGAGCTTCGCTTTAATCTGCTGCTGAATAATGCATCCAGATCTGTTCGCACCCCATCTCTTTTTAGGCCTCACACGGGGCCACGAGACCTCAATCATTAGGTCTAATTAGCCATTCCAAACTCCCAGCAGTCAACTTCTCAACAGCTAAACCAATAGATCTCATTACCGGATTCCTCGTTTGCTGGGCTTTTATGACTTTGGAATTGTAATGTTCAACTAGCTGTCCTTGAGATGCACAGGAGCGCCGATAAAGAGTGAAGAAACGGTAGCTAGACCGCTGAAGCCTGTAGGACCTCGATCATATTCAGTAGCGCATATCTGTATACATGTGCAGGTCGAAATTAAAGCAAACATTACAATGGTACATTTACATTTACAGATGCCCTTATCATGAGCGACTTACATAAGCGCTATTAAGTCTCAATCAATAAATATATCCTTAACATAAGGTTAACTTAAAAACATTAAACTTAAACATTAGGTTACTGACTAGAAGTACCATACTGTAGGTCAAACACTGTTAGGAAGTTTTTTTTTTTTTTTTGTGTGTGTGTGTAAAAAAACAAATATCTAAGAAACAGACATGTCTTCAGAGGAGTTCATTCCAACAGAAAACAGTCTTTGTCTCTCTCAATCCCTGAGAGATGGTGGGACGAGTCTAGATAGGAGGGAACGCGGTGCAGTGTGGGGTGTGATAAGTGTGATGGTAGATAACTGTAATACTATTTAAATAACTATTTAAATGCTACAATACACATTATTTCACAGTTTATGTAGTATTCAAAAATACTGCTGTATCAATAAACAGTGTGATCCATTATAGTTTTTCTTCCCAGTGTAAAAACTATTTAGCTCACGACATATGACAGAAAAATGAAATGGTTGTAAAGACTGACAGTGACGACAAAAAAAAAAAAAAAATAGATGGCAAGAATACAGAGCGCTTAAAATAACTGGATGAAAAAGTCTGTGTTTTTAATGTCTGCGTCAAAATGAAAACAGGACCATCATCTGTTCAGAGCCTGTGGCTAGAGGACAAGCGGTAAAAATGAAGCGCCTGTATGACACAAAACATCACATTGAATTGCGATGCCTTACTTATGGCCAGGAAGGATAACCTGTCACCATTCTGTCATGTTTTCTAGATGTCTGTAAGCAAGGCACTACTGTACAGTACTGTATATAGAGCCGGACCAGAGTTGAATAACACTGCTATAATCTGTGACAAAGAATAATCTTACACTTAAGACTGAATTTGGGACATTTGTACTATCGCAGTGTTATAAAATAAGAATCCTTTTCTCTGAAGTGTTAGGATTTTAAGATTGCTAGAAAAGAGTGGAAATGTACCCCACGCTCTTATAAGTGTCACTCTGAAGCCATGAGAAGCACGTGGGCAGTGCGCTTCTGCTCACACCTACATCCCCACTCGTGTGTGTTCAGGGATCTATTCTGTCCAGGCTTGAGTATGTAGGTCACCTAGCAGCACTGGCCCATCAATTTCACTGTCCTACTTAAACAGACACACACTGTGCACTTGAAAAAGCGGGAATTTTTCACTCAAAGCACCAGAGAAACCCCTTCACCCCAGCTTCCCTCCATCTACCCGATATTTCATCCTGTGGGTTGAGAAATTGGTGCACAGTAGAAACGCGATTAAAAAAGCAAAAGCTAATATACACACACACACACACATGTATGAACAATAATCCATGGTGGAAGAGCTCAGTTGTTGTGATAAGGAACGATGTGCATAGACAAATCCAATTTAAGGATTTCAAACTAACACAAGAAAAAAGAATCCAAGATCTGATCTTTTTAATGCAAATGTCCTTTAATAGACTAAATCCATCTGCCCTGCCCTTAGCAAGTTTTGTTTCAGTTAATCTGTTTCTCACAATGTTTGTTGCAAAATACGCTTGCATCTGCTACAACTGATATAGTCAGTTTATATAGGAGCTTTTTTTAAAAAAAAAAACAACAACAACTAATGAATCTACAGTCCTGTGTGACTCAACACTGAATACAAATCAACCGAAGAAAAAAAAAAAACGGAGCTAAGCTCGAAAAGTGGCATACTTATTCTTATTTCCGATTAACTTTGCTGTTCATTCCATATTCATATGCAGAACTAATGACCTTACCGCATAACAAAGACTGAGACAAGACAAAGACTGAACACTGATGTAAACGCACGTGTTAATAACATAAATTACAGCAATCCCATCTGCAGCCGATAACACAATGACTATACGACTAAAAACAAACTGGAAACCTGAATTTCAATCTGAGCCAATATGATGGGATGAAACCTGTAATTGAGATCATACAACTAATAAGTGGGATTAAATTTTCAAAAAGGATTCATCAATGTTTAAAAAAAATGCAAATGCAAACTCATTATGTTAAATGAATCAATCAAGGCGCCGAGTTTGCATGATGCTTTCAAGTTGACTTTTACATTTGCATTGTAGTCTCCTGGTGGATAATCATACACTACATTAAGCGCAAAAAATTCACACATGACTGAAGAAGCATGACAGATTCAAATCAAGCGATCAAACGTGTTTACACACTGAGACAGTGACGAGAGGGAGCGGCACAGAGAGAGAGAGAGAGAGAGAGGAGAGAGAGATAGAGAGAGAGAGAGAGAGAGAGAGAGAGAGAGAGAGCATAACAATATCTTTCAGAGAGGAATAACACTAATAGAATGTAATTGAGCCACTCGCTATGACTCTGCCCAGACTTTTAATGTTTCAGCACATATGGTACATTCACAGAGATCAACGATTAACTCTTGCCTAATTAACAACACACACACACACACACACACACACACACACACACACACACACACACACACACACACACACACACACACACACACACACACACACACACACACACACACACACACACACACACACACACACACACACACACACAGAAGGTGCAGACAGTTTTCCTAATGCACACAGCATCCTGCGTCCACTTGCAACATATGTTTCAGATTTATGCTTATCTTTGTCAAAACAAATAAGGCCATATGCATATCTACAAGCGATATATACAATATATATAGTAATACATCCCTGGAACAAAAGCAGTGGTTGTTTTTCTCTATGGAGAAAAACTATAGAGAAAAAAAACCTGGATTTGTCAAATAATTAATAAACAGCTATCTGTTATCTCCTTACTTGCTAATTTATTTTTCCACCCAAGACATCAAATTGTAACTGAAACCAAAAAGAAATGCATCACTGAATCTTCTGGCCACACTTTACTGTGGCGCAGGACCAGAGTAGTCGATCCACTCTGAGACAGAAGACTAGCAGGAGACAGACTTTCCCCATCAGCATATGCTGCCTATGCGCCGCGCCCTGTTCACGGCCTCCTTAGCACAATTTGAAACTTTATTAAGTGCAACATAATTGCTTGTATAATCAAATGTGGAAATGTACATTACAGAGCCATTCCAGCACATCTCCACTCTTTTAATCACTAAGCCTGGGACGGCGCCAAGGTGAATTAGCGGAAATTAAAAGCTCTGGAGCGCCTTCTGCTTCCTCCTGTCTTTTCTGCACCCCTTTCGGCTTTCTGGTTCCTCTTCCTACACGCCGAGGAGAATATTTAAGAGCGCATCAAGATTTAAGGGCACTGTGACTAACGGACGACGGCAGCCAGGAGGCAGCATTAGGCAGAGGCGAGAGAGGAGACGTGGTGCCTTTCAGGAATATTCAGAGAAAGATCAAGCCAAAGATAGTGTTTTGATGCCGAGAAAGCACGGGAGAAGTAAAGAAATGACCAAAAGAAACATCAAAATGCAGTTTAAACACTCTCATAGTGCTCTTGGGATCTATAATGGTGAATAAATAGAGTGGGGGCTTTGGCTTGAAGAATATAATATAAAAGGTGGCATGAGAGAGATGTGTGGTATAATATACAAAAGCAATAGCAAGGAAAAGGCAATAGAATATTTATGTCATGACTGAAAAAAAAAATCTGTTGCCCGCAATTTTATGAAAAATTTACAGATTTTTGGTTAATTGCATTGTAAATTGCATTGCTGTAAATGAGACATCTAGCATTTAAATAGAAAAATGGGGAAAAAATTGACAAAATCGTACTTTTGAACATAATCACAAATTGCCTAAAATTTCTATGAAAAAAATATATACAACTGAAGCCCCTATTTTTGTGTGTGTGTGTGTGTGTGTGTGTGTGTGTGTGTGTGTGTGTGTGTGTGTGTGTGTGTGTGTGTGTGTGTGTGTGTGTGTGTTTTTGATTGTTTCTTTTAGTCAGTCATCTGTGACCACTTTCACTGTGGTCCAAATATCATCCACGCTGTTTAGTATGATGGAGAACCTGTGATGTGTTCTGGGAACCTTGTTTGAATCCATATAGTAGCATCATGGCCTCCATGAATCACCAGAACATTTTAAAAGAAATGTGTGGATTTGGAAGCCAACATTTTGGATTGTTGTCCTGCTGGAAGTTTCAACCTGGACGCAAAATCAAGATTTTTAACAGTTATCTCAGAATGCCAGTTAGAATGTGTGGGATGGTCTCCAAGAGAGAACTCTGTAGGATCTGGAGATATTTGGTGTAATACAGTAGAGTTGTCTCAGTTTCCTTGTTCTGGATTATAGCAGAAGACCCTGCAAAGGGAGGGTCTATAAAGCACTATATATAGGGGTGCCAATAACTGTGACAGATTTTTTATTTATTTATTTGTAATTTTAAAAAAGGTTCTTAGAATCAAAGGCTACATAAAACCTACATTGATCCTGTATTTGCAAATGTACTGTACATACACATGAGGAAATGCAGAAAAAAACTCATCTTGTCAATTTTTTTTGTTATGAAAGTAAAAACTACCTTTATTTCGCTATATAAAGTAATCCTCTGCTACACTAACGCACTTATATCCCAGTGTTTCACTAGTGCTTGGATACCACATCAAGTTATCAAGTTTTCAGGACGCTAGAGCAATGATCGTACTGCCTGCTTCACGTGTGAAACACTGACCTCCCAGGAATTCCATAAATAGCCCTTTCCTTTAGAGGGAAATACAGCCTGGTTTGATACCCAAGGGCGATCTGTTATCGCACAACCTCATACTGCTTACTGCACTGCTTGCGTGTTACAGATTCTAGATGGGAGTTATTACTTGTTACTATTCTACACGTCTGGGCCATTAGAGGCCAGTGTTTCAGATGTGAAGCAGGCAATCCGATCATGGCTCCGACTTACTGAAAAGACCTTCTACCTTGACAGTGTCCAAGCACTAGTGAAACGCTGCAGTGCATTAGCGTAGCAGGGGATTACAAAGAGAAATGAAGGTAGTTTTGACTCTCATACTGTAACTGTGTTGTTACTCTGCACAATCAGAAGTCCCGGTTTGACTTGAACACGACCTGTCGGTTTGGGTGTGACGTGGCTCTAAGAAGACTTACGTGTTATGTACACGGATAACAGTGAAATTGCAATTTGTGCTCAGTGAGCAGTTTTATATAAATGAATCCATTTCTGCCACAAAGATAAATTATTACTGTTAAACATTTGCAGAAATGCTACAGCTAGTAAAAACAGACAAAGAAAAATTGTCAAAGCCCACATAGCTATTAGCTTAAGGCTGGTAATTCAGTGCCTGATCAATATTGTGTGATGCTCTGAACAGGAGGGAAAGGAAAAGGCTAAAGACGAGCTTTTTAAAAGCACATTTTGGCTTGCGGTGTTTTATCCCTCTTTAATTGCCATTTGAGATAGACCTGATCAATCTGATGGCCTGAATTCCAGCTGTGTGCTACTATTAGCCAACCTTTGAAGATGCACTCTGAGGGGGTCTCACAGTTGGCCCACATGCCTCTAATTCATCTAAAGGTTATTCAGATAGACTGGGCAAGTAGATGGTCACAGAACTGCCTTTTTTCCTCCACCGTCTTTCTTCTTTTGTGGTGGCCTTGCTCAGGGCTTATTAAGGAGGCAATGAGATGGACGGGAGTTTCTGCAGGGGAAGCATCAGGCATTGCAGCGACAGTTAACAATGAGGCAAAAAAAAAATGTGGTTGAGAAAAAGGAGGTCAGTATACTCACACACAAAGACGTTCTTGCATTATGTATTACCAACTTTGTTGGATATTAGAATTGACTTGCTAATGCCGCACCTAATCCAAACCTCAATAACCAAAAAGGAAATCTTTCTTCTCATTTACTGTACTTTCATAAATGAAAGCTGTACCGGTTCTTCAAAGATTTCGTGCTAAAGTAAAAAACAAGAGCACAATGCTAAGTAGCATATAATCATAGGTTCTAGTATGATGCACTGAGCGCTACGACATATACTGCAAATTATTATGGAATATAGCGAGAATATGACAGATGCACTCTGCTGGAAGAAAGACTCGGCACCTTGAGAGAAATGAGAGCTGTTATGTGAGGAAAGACGAAGAGGCAGTGGCAGAGAAAGTAGCATCCTTCACATTTTGATGGCATGCAAGTGTGCCAGCATTAGCAATATCCTGGGGCATTTATGAGGGCCAAAGAGCCACTTCAGCTGGACCCTGAGAGACTAGCTTTCAAAGAGCCTCTTCCCACACATATTCCCCATTCATATCCTGTCTCTCAATCTTTTTTCTTTTTCACCCTCTACACTGTGTCCAGGAGAAGGTCTGGAGAGCACAAGGAGCAAATTACACCTTCATTAATAGATAGCCCTCTTCGTAATCTGGCGTGCCCTCCCTGTTATCATGTCCTTGTAATCCTTGACTACGACACTGCTCTTAACAAGGCTTAATGTAGCTGAAAGCTGATGCTTAATAATCTATCAAAGATAGCAGGGACGCTAGCTGTAATAGAGGATCCCTTGCACCTAATCAGCGAGCTCTGTTGTAATTCAGAGTGGTTCAGCAAAAAAAAAAAAAAAAAAAAAAAATTGCCTGGCTAGAGATATGGCTAGAGAGTGGGGGCTGATACCCAAGAGCTTGCGTCCTAACATTCATAGCTAGTTTATTTACACCCCCTTACTCTCTGACAGTGGACTGTGTATTTAGACAATTTCTGGCTAGTGAAGTTGCAACTCACACTCCCTACAAAAGAGATCTCTACATACCGTGGGTTTGTAGGATGCCTCTGTATATGGATGTATGGTCATGGTAGAAATCCAAATTTTGGGATCTCTGTAAGAGTCATTACCTAAATGGTGTCTCTGGAACCCAGAGACAATTCACATTTTTGCTCTAAAACATTATTAATTATCTTCAGTAATTGAAAGTAATTAATAATTAACAATAACAAGATGCACATTTTATTATGTTGTAGAGACCCAATCCCAAAAATTACTTAAAAAAGTGATGTAGCAAAAACACTTTGAACAAATTCAAAATAATCATTAGACTGTCTAAAATACTGCTCTTGTCATTCTCTTGTCTTACATCGTTCAAAAGAAGGCTGCCAAAAATATAATATTTAATACTGTTCACCATCTACTGTAAGCTAGAAGCGTGCCACCTCATGGTGTGCAAGTTTAATAGATACGCAAGCTACGGAGAATATGATGCAAAACATTAGCAGTTCTCTCCCATACCAGGGCACTAGTTGGTACACCAAGGACGGGGGACAAGCCATCACAGGGCACAAGAATGCACACACACATACACATACACACATACACACACATATACACATACACACACATACACACATACACACACACATACACACACACATACACACACACCTACACACACACATACACACACACATACACACACACATACACACACACATACACACACACATACACACACACACACACACATACACACACACACACGCACACACACACACACATGCACACACACACACATGCACACATGCACACACACACACATGCACACACACACACATGCACACACACACATGCACACACACACACACATGCACACACACACACACACACATGCACACA